>CAMZMU010000055.1:55185191-55432479 GCA_947311845.1 Poa pratensis | reverse complement strand
ATAATTTGCTCGTGTTAGTACTGGATGCCTCAATAACGAGGATAACCTCGTTCCATGAGGGGATGGTCTGAGGACCTACCCCCTGACCTGGGTCCTCTTCATTGAAGTCTACCGGAAGCCGGTATGAACGTGTCGGAGGAAGAGGATTGAAGGGCTCCCTTGGGTCCGCCGGACAGAACTACGAGTCCTCACACTTAGTTTCTGAGGATTTAATTGTCGATGGAAAGTGTCGTAGAGGCAGGGTCCTATACTAGCATGAGCAAAGGACAGGCTATGGCCGGGAACTCAACTTCGCATACCTCTGGTATGGCGGGACGTGGCTGACACGATGAGTGACCGGATGGGTGTGGGAAAAGCGTGCTGCCTCTGCAGAGGGTAAAACTATTCGAATAGCCGAGTCCTCGGATATGGACAGTTCGGAGGCTGTCCTAAGACCATGTGCAAGTTTTACAAAGTTTTGGGTTTGAAAGGAAAATGAGTGGAAATTGTTTTATGCAACTATACCGAGGGTATGGTATGAGGTTGCTGGTAAAATAAGTAACCATGAAGGGGTATGATCGGAAACCAGGAGGTTTCGGAGAAAGGACAAGGTGGTGATTTTCGAGGAAAAAGTTTTAAAAGAGATTTCTTACCTTTTTAAACGAAGGTATATTTTCGGGATAAAGGTTTAAAAAGACTTCTTACCTTTTTCAACAAAGGTAGGTGTGAAAACTACTTTCCAAAATGTTTTGTCTTCAACAGGATTACAAATCTACTCTTCCCTTTTTAAATAAGGATATAGTAATGTTTTCCTAAAAATAAAGGTCTTTTAAAATTAAAACTAGTGCTTGCTCCTGTTTGGGATAGCTTGCGAGTACAATCAAATATACTCATATTGGTTTCGTCCCTGGCTATTGTCTTAGCCAGATTGTGGAAGAAGAGACAGTTCGAAGAAGAGGAGTTCACTGACGTCCTTGCGAACTAGGGCGCTTCCCAGTCAGCTGCCTGTAGGGTTAAGGCGAATGACTTGGGCTCCACGTTGTTTGGTGATTCCGCTGCAAGTACCTGATGAAGCTAATCACTTCCCGCAAGTAAGTAAATAAATTCGGTATGTATGGATGTTTCTTGGTTACCAAGTTTAATTGTGCTTCAGCGACGCACTGATCATGGGATCGCTGATATGTAGGCACAAGGGTATTTCGGACAGTTAGTCCGGGTCCCCACAGAGACGCCGAGTAGTCATGAAGTTACTTGTTGCAAATGGAGGTACTAGTCAAAAGCTAGAATATTATAAGCTGTTCTTAACAATTTTGAAGAAAATAGGTAGCCAAACAATAAGGTATGTAAAAGTGGTCCCCTTGAAGGGACAATATTAGGGGCAAATACGATGGTTGATAAAAGTCTTTTTCTTATGCATTTCACGTTATCTAGAGAAGTTAAAAGTCATGTTATTATCTCTTAGTGTTGTTTATAATAATTAATGTTTGCATATTCCTAAAATTATGAGTTATAAAATTAAAATAGAAAAGAGAAAAATCTTGTATACAAAGTGAAAATGTCTTCATAACTAGCAAAAGCGCACTTCAAAACCGTGTTTGTACCTTTGAATGGTGATCTCTCGCAAGAAAACAATTGTGATATAATAATAAAAAGTGTGGATTTCGACTATAATCTGCATTGCAGTGAATTACAAGGACACATAAAGTATAACCGTGCTATCTCTAAATAAAGTATATAACCGTGCTATCTCAAAAAGAATGGTTTACAGAGTTTGTATACAAGATTTTTCTCTTTTGCTAGTCGAGAACAAATATACTACGTCGATCATAATAATCCAGATACGATCAGTTAGCACCTGAAATTAATTCTAACCTCGACCATCCTGTACATCTTTAGAGAGGCCGAGTATCCAGCAAGAATATACGTTTCCATATTCGACGGCCATTATTTTCTCCGGCGTTCTAACTTTTAGAGATGCATATATGTTGCCATTTTATTCTGTCGTAAAGGCCGGCAGAATGAGCAACTAGTCAACATGGTGTAATAGGATTGTATGAGTCCTCGTTATCACCAATATATTCGATCGTTGACCGTATGTACATTTTAAGCAAGCACGTTACACACGAAGCAACGCAGACATCAAACGTGATGTGCTTATCTAACGACATGGGCATCATGCATACATACGGTTTGTTGATATATATATTCACTCCGTTTCTAAATATAAAATGGTTTAGCTCTTCTCAGATTTGCATGTAATTAGACACGTTTTAATGTGTATGTGCACTCATTTCACTCTGTATATAGTTCACGTTGAAATAGCTTAAACATCTTATAATTAGTAACCCAGTGAGTATCAGTAACCTCCTTCATTCTTATTTATACACCTAATGACATCTCACATCGGACACGGTTCTCTTATCGGATACGGGGAAGAAAAGTGTGTGAGGGATCAGGGTGAAGAGAAGTGTACGACAGTACGAGGGATGAGGAAGGCTAGAAATATGTACCGTCTAGGCTACCCACATCGAAAACAAAGATTTATGGATGCCCATTGCCATGTTAGTAGGCCAAGTCGTCCAGCCGGCCACGGGCATTTCAGTTGGTCATGTCCAATGTGGGCGACATTGGCATCTGATGTTGGCTTCCAAAAAGCTCATTTTCTTGGCTCGGTATAGACGACCACTCTCTGGAACTCACTTAACTCTAGATAGCCACCACTTATGCTCCAACTCCCTTTAACCTAGCCGCCACTCTAACTCTCTTTCAACCCCCATCTGATGGTTCACATCATTCTCGCCACTTGCACCTCGTCCCGCCAGAGGAGGACGTTGCATCCTCCACCGCTAGCCCCGCTACCCTGACCTAGTCGCTTGCCTCAGGGCACCACCTCCGCTGCCCCGACCTAGTCTCTTGCCACAGGACACCACCTCCGCTAACCCTGATGCCCAAATCTGAGTAGGAGGATGAGGTGGTGGAGGAGAAGGCGGCCATTGCCATCTCCTTGGCCGATATCGGCGCTGACACCCTCATGCTAGCAGCGGAAGAGTCAGGTTTGAGATCCATTAGCATGCTCTCTTTGGCCGACGACGAGTCCAAAGGGCCACATGACGGTGGCAGAGTAGCATGAGGAGGATGGCCCCGACTCCGACTTCTCATTCTCCTCTGGCTACGGCTCCAAGAGAGCTTGCCTTGTCTGAGGCAAATGTAAGTTTTTCTTAGGGTGTAGGGTTTAGAGGGTTTAGGCTTTTTATCGTTAGGGTTCGTAGTCTTGTTTATCTTTGTTTATGATAGACTTAGGGTTAAATTTAGGATTTAATTCAAATATAGGCTTCATACTAATATAGTATTATTTGGATAATTATTACTACCTTTTGTACGTTTTTATGTTCATACCCTATGGACCATCAATTTCAAATCTAGAGTTCATACAAAATAAAGGGTAATTTGGATTATTAATATTAGATTTTTTTCAATTTTGTTTATCTCATTCATATTAGTTTCTTTTTTAGTTTTTTTATATTAGCTTCTTTTTTAGTTTGTTCTGCTTCATTTTAGCTATGTTCAAATTAGCTTCTCTTTTAGTTCTGTTTTTCTCTGATAGACCATGTTCTTTTGATATATTATCGTATTGATTGTGGTATTTACTTATGAATTAATTGACCATGATGAAGAATTCATGTCCTTCTAATTTCTTATAACATGGTATTTACTTTGGATTAGTAATCTCATGATGTCACTCTAATGCACTCGTCGCACCATGTGTGCCACGAAACGTTTATTTTTTCACGCAGTGTGAGGAGGGCTGGTGGGGGAAGGATGGGTGAGCCTAGAAACCAAAATGGATAGTCATGACGAGTAGATATGCCATTCGACGAAGTCCCATGGTCCAAAAGCTCGAATGGCTCTAGGTAAGAAGCCGCGGTCATTGGAAAGTGTCGAACCAATCTATTTAAAAATTTCAAAAAAAAATGTGCATAGATTTTAACATATTATGTGTTTACGGAGCCGTTTCATGAAACCTCAACATTTTTGTGGCCTATGTAAAATAGACAAAATTTGGTACTAAAATAAGTCTTAATTTTCATGAGACTTTGTTTTATCTTTTGAGAGTCGATTTGGTCTCCCCCCGGCACGCTACCCCAGCTCATCCAGCCGTCCACTACATGCATCGTGATGGAGCCATGGATGGCTGTTACACCTAATGCAAGTATGTTTGCAGGTCGACTAGTACGGAGGACGTCCGGTGGTCCCGACAAGGTACATATTTTCGTACGATAAACACAATTTGTTCTTGCAGTGATGTTCGCTTTATGTGGTGGTCTTGTCGTCTTAAATGGAGATGCTTTGATCCAATTCTGCAGATTGCCAGCTTGCCCAGCGCCAGCAGCACACGTGGCACGCCTCACCTAAGTACGGCCGCTTCTTCCTGCATGCTGATCTGCCACACGACTCGGCCGCTCGTACTCCATGCAGGATTACTGGTGCATGCCGTTAACACGTCCAATAACTAACCTTGCCATGCACACTATTCTCTAATCTGCATGCACTTAATCCTAAACAGCGAACACACTAGTAGCTTGCACGTACACAACTCATCTAGTCATCTATATGTCAGTACACTGCCGCAGCCTACGATGCTAGCTTGGACGACCCAACTAAATGCATGAGGAAACTTTAAACATGATGAAGAACACCTAGACAACAAGGTTAACATCAACAAAATGGTGGTATTATCGGTCTATTTAATGATACCGGTTTATGCTGGCGTGAAAATGGTGGTCTTGGTCTATTTAATGGTGGTCTTCAGGGTTTGAGACGTGAAAATGGTGGTTTTCTCTGTCTATTTAACTGTGGTATTCGAGGTAGAGGGGTGAAAATGGTGGTCTTCTCAGTCTATTTAATGATACCAGTTAATGCTCCGCATGAAAATGGTGGTGTGTGAAAATGGTGGTCTCCATACTATTTGCTTGTCCTATGAGAGTACTTGTTGCATGGGAGAAGTCTCTGCACATAGCTGCCAAGCTGTACTAAATCATCTTAATTAGCTGGCTACCGTCCATATGTGCATGACTGCATCCAACGGTGACCAGATGGCTGGGTAGGTACCTCGTGGGTACTCAGTAAATTTCCTTATCTTTTTTATACAAGCCACAAAAAATATCAATTTTTCACAAAACAAAATTTGCTAAGCAAAATTTACATCAAAATTATTCAATATTTTGAACTGTGTTTTTTAAATACTACACCTGGGTACCAAAGTGTGTGGATTTCACGACTTTATATCCCTATGTTTATTCACTTTCGCTCTAGGGAGCTACTTTAGCCCTAGGGCTCTCTTCAGATTCTAGTAGTGATATTTCTTGTACTCCTTTTTTTTGTTAGAATTTTTTCCATTCACTAAAAGCTCTTGCTACAAATGTTTTGTTTTTGTTGTGGCGTGCCAGCGCTTTTTTATGCTAATCATGTAGTTATCCCATCTATCGGATTCAACAGGGTCTCTTGATTTTGGATATCATGCGAATCAAAAGAGCCTTACTGGTGCAAAACATTGATTACCTGTATATGTGCTTCACAAATTTAAGGCGCAAAATCAGAACATGATATTTTTGGTGGGAACTAGCACAAATTACTCGACCTTTGCACTCTGATCGGTCCTGACTAGCTTTGACGTGCTTGGAGAGATCTGTAGTTTTGATTCGGTGAACTTAGACATCCTGTCTAACATGCAGAGTGATACAAAAAAAGAGATTTGTTCAGAAGAGCTAGCTGCACCAGTTAGACACTCCCAGATGGCAAATGCTGAGAGTAGGTCCGCCACCTGTCGAATTCCTAGTAGCACTCATCAGATTCCCGTATTCATGCGCGCGAGTGCACTTTCTAAACCTAGGGGCATCTGCCCCGGTTTTAGAAAAATGCATTTTAAGCACTATTTAAAAGGTTCAAAAAATTTGAAACAAAATTATAAGTGCATATCTCTGCAAAATATGCGCACGTCACAAAGTTTTGTGCAAAAAAAAACTTTTTATTTTGTCTCTACAAAAAAGACAAATTTTCGGTGCTAGACAAAACCTTTTATGGGGCATGATTTTGTCTTTTTTACACAGACCAAATAAAAAGTCATTTCTTCGCGGAATTTTTTGCGCACACATAGAATGTGGATATGTAACCCCGCAATTTTTTCCAAAAATTTTTGACATGCAGAAAAATGTTTTTGAAAAAGGGGCAGATGCCCCCGTGTGCAGACATGTATTTCCCGCGGGCTATATATGCATAATATCCATAGAGAGGGGGAAACTTGGTTTTTTATTAAGGTTCATCATATGTGTGGGGCCGTTCTGTCCTTTCACTTTTGCAGGGCATGGGATGCGGCTGATCGAGCGTGCATGGAAAGCACAAAGTGAGGAAAGAATAGGAAAACACAGTGTGTTCATGAGGTGATATCCAAAAAGGAGATTAGCTTGTTTCTGTGGTCTTTTCATATGTTGATCCATGCTCCATTCCATTACTGATGACTTGCTACATAGTGAAGTCTCCATAATGTGAAGTACTATAGATGAGAGCACAGAGAAGTACACCAAACGTTCAACATAACATATGGACGTTAAATTGGTAGTCTTAACGCAATATGTACTATAGTAGTCTGCTAAGTGCAGTTTACCGCCTGATGGAGATGCATATGATTACGGGAATGCTAGGGCTCCTCCACATATGATTAGAGGAATACTCAACGGTGCATGATGTTGCAATGAACGCAAAGGCCTTGCGACATAGACCGAGGATTGGAATGGATCGAGCGGGCAAGAGATGAGATGCCTCCCGGCTTTACAGATTGCGAATGGGATGCCCCCATTTGCAAGATCAACCCACCACGTTGGCAAGGCTTCAACAGTGGGATGGCTATGGCGCGTGCTGTCGCGTTGCCTATGCGTGCGTGCGTGTGCGCGCTCGTATGTATGGAATTCTGTGGTGGGTCTGGTTGACCTCTCCCTGGCTTGATCCCTTCTTCGCTCTATTATTGCTGCGCCATATTGTTCCTTGATCCGTGGATCACCATCATGGAGATGCGTGCACAATGAGGGGGATGTTGACAACACCAAACACATGGTTATAGCTAGTCCCATGGTTGTAGCTAACTGTTAGCAACCACTACACGATCTAGGACGAATTGGTGTCGATCTGGCAGAATTCCTAGAGAAGGAGCGCGAACTGACGGGAATCCTATGGGAAGAGAAGTTCTTTTGATTGTGGTGAAGGAATTTTTCCATGAGGTTAGACCTCATGTCATGTCTTATGGAGTTTGTACTACAAGATTCTTACGAGAATTTTCCTATAGGATATGATCCTATGAATCAAACTGCTTCAAAGGATAAATTTCCATAGGATTGCAATCCTACACAAATCCTATGACAATCCTTTGAATCAAAGGAGCCATGACTCAGTACAGCAGTCACCTGGTTGTTACCTCATACTGCTGAGGGGAGGCCATACGGCTCCCACCAGTGATCAGCACCATTGATATGGTGTTTTATTTTCAAAAGGAGAGTTAAAATCCATGCTCTGCATCAACCGATACATACGTCCATTTTAATGCAAATTTAAAGGTTACAATCTGGGATCACATAAACTGACCATAAAGATCGGTCTATCCACAGTTCCACACAAAACTTGCAAGAATTTACTAAACTTCGGGAGCACACATGGCAGCTCACTCTTGTTGACGATGTCTCGGACTCCATCATATGGAAACTAACCACCGACGGAACCTACTCGTGCTCCTCTGCTTACAATGCCCAGTTTCTTGGCACTATCCACTCTTGCATGGACTCCATTGTTTGGAAGATGTGGGCGCCCCCAAAGTGCAAACTTTTCTCGTGGCTCATTATACAAAACCGTGTTTGGACGGCGGATCGACTTGAGAGGCGCGGATGGCCTAATGGAAGAGTTTGCCCCCTTTGTCGTTGCCAAGATGAGACGGCATGTCACCTACTCTTCAAATGCCGCTACTCCCTCCGTATTTGGAACATGGCCAAAGATTGGACTCAACTTGAAGACTTTGATACCTCATCTTGGAAGAATGGTGGACCTCAACTGTTCTCGCTCATGCTAGCCGTCGGAAAGCCATGGCCTCCCTTGTCATGCTTGTTGGGAAATTTGGAATGAGCGCAATGATAGGACCTTCAAACATGTGAGCACGATGCCAAACATCATATTCTCAAAAATCAAGATGGAAGCTAGGAATTGGGTGCTTGCGGGAGCCAAGCATTTGGGTAACCTAATACCAGGAGAGTAGGCGTGTGTTGGAGGTGGTTCCTCCTTCGTCTGTAACCAAACCTTGTTACCTAAACTTCTCCTTATTTAATGAATAAAGACAAGTCTTTTGCCTTTAAAAAAAGATCGGCCAATAGAAAATAAAACACACAGAGTGTCTATGCATCTTCTAGTCTTCTAATATGCCATCAGCCACCTTGATTGTAGATATATAGCTCGTGCATAGCTCGCGCAAGTGTGCAACCATCTCAGCCCAGCTGCATCGATTAGTTATAGCCTCTCTTTACTTCTCTTGGAGGAGATAAGACCATAATTAGATACAGTACGTAACTTGTGAATAACCTGCAGAAAGCCTCGTTCAAAAAAAGAATTCCCTATGGACCAAACTAAAGCACAAACTCCTGCATTAATTCGTACTTTTTTTTACCTATCACATTCAACCAATTTCCAGACATATTCGTGATATTAGTTGAAGGCGATATGTTAAATTAAAAATGAAATATCCTCCATATAAGACAGTGAAGGGACAATCAATAAGGTCTAGTTTGGCACCAAAGTTTTTTCTTTGGAAAATTACAGTACTTGCGTACTGCATGCTTTATTGATTGGCACCAAAGTTTTTCTAATCTGAAGCATTCTAATACCATAGTATTTAAGTGACCTCAGTTTCAGAAAAACATGTACAGGGTTGTTTTTTCAATACTTCAAAAGTAGCACGTTCTAAGAGATACTAAAGTATTGATATTACAGCAAAAACAAAACAAAAAGTATTGATGTTACAGTATTTAGTCACAGTCAAACTCATCAAAGTATTTGAAAGTATGGTATTTTGAGAAACTGTAGTATTATTGAAATACTTCAAAAATACTATGATAGCAAACTAGGACTGTAAACCATAATCAATGAACTATCTTTGTTTTACGGGGTTGTGTAGTTAACTGTTAGCAACCACTACAAGATCTAGGACGAATTGGTGCCGGTCTCACAAAAATGTTAGAGAAGGAGCAGGAACTGACGGGCGGGGGTCACGCCGTCAATACTGACTCAGTTACCTCATATCGGCTGAGGGGCGGCCATACGGCTTCCATTTTTCAAGTCGTAATACATAGAATTAACCGTAAAAAAGATCAGAGGTGCCAAGTTTCCAAACAAAAGTAACAGACTCAGTTGATAATTGTACCGTCATCAATCGTTGAACAAGGTGCAACCACGAATTCCAGCTATTTCCGGTTAAGGGTTGTCTGAACCTGTTCAGTGGCACTTCCGATAGGACATTTGCCACATAAACATATTTCCATGGCACAATGTTATATAGGGACGGGTATTGTTGACCACTGGAGTAACTCTCAACCAAGTATCTACCTAGATGCGTGATTTCAAACCATTGGAAAGAACAAACGATCACGTACTAAAAAACTTCTATTTGCCCCCGCATAAGCCCTTTCCAAAAGGAGAATCCATAGATAACATTTTATTTTTGAGGTTCTAAAAGTATTTATTGCTGCGCCATATTGCGTTGCCTATGCGTGCGTGCGTGTGGGCGCTCGTATGTATGGAATTCTGTGGTGGGTCTGGTTGACCTCTCCCTGGCTTGATCCCTTCTTCGCTCTATTATTGATGCGCCATATTGTTCCTTGATCCGTGGATCACCATCATGGAGATGCGTGCACAATGAGGGGGATGTTGACAACACCAAACACATGTGCACAACACCCTGATATCTTTGTTTTACGGGGTTGTAGCCAGTCCCATGGTTGTAGCTAACTGTTGGCAACCACTACACGATCTAGGACGAATTGGTGTCGATCTGGCAGAATTCCTGGAGAAGGAGCGGGAACTGACGGGCGGTGGTCACGTCGTCAATACTGAGGGCTCCTTTGATTTGTAGGATAGAAAAATTGTAGGAATAGTAAACTCGTAGGAATTGGATGGCATGACTATTTGAATCCTATGGGAAGAGAAGTTCCTTTGATTGTGGTGAAAGAATTTTCCCATGAGGTTAGACCTCATGTTATTTTCCTATAGAGTTTGTACTACAAGATTCCTACGGAAATTTTTCCTATAGGATATGATCCTATGAATCAAACTGCTTCAAAGGATAAATTCTCATAGGATTGCAATCCTACACAAATCCTATGACAATCCTTTGAATCAAAGGACCCCTGACTCAGTACAGCAGTCACCTGGTTGTTACCTCATACTGCTGAGGGGCGGCCATACGGTTGCCACCAGTGATCGCACCAATATGGTGTTTTATTTTCAAAGGAGAGTTAAAAACCATGCTCTGCATCAACCGATACATAAGTCCATTTTAATGCAAATTCAAAGGTTACAATCTGGGATCACATAAACTGACCATAAAGATCGGCCTATCCACAAAGGGCCTATCCACAGTTCCACACAAAACTTGCAAGAATTTACTAAACTTTGGGAGCACACCTCGCAGCTCACTCTTGTTGACGACGTCTCGGACTCCATCACATGGAAACTAACCACCGACGGAACCTACTCGTGCTCCTCTGCTTACAATGCCCAGTTTCTTGGCACTATCCACTCTTGCATGGACTCCATTGTTTGGAAGATGTGGGCGCCCCCAAAGTGCAAACTTTTCTCGTGGCTCATTATACAAAACCGTGTTTGGACGGCGGATCGACTTGAGAGGCACGGATGGCCTAATGGAAGAGTCTGCCCCCTTTGTCGTTGCCAAGACGAGACGGCATGTCACCTACTCTTCAAATGCCGCTACTCCCTCCGTATTTGGAACATGGCCAAAGATTGGACTCAACTTGAAACTTTGATACCTCATCTTGGAAGAATGGTGGACCTCAACTGTTCTCGCTCATGCTAGCCGTCGGAAAGCCATGGCCTCCCTTGTCATGCTTGTAACTTGGGAAATTTGGAATGAGCGCAACGCTAGGACCTTCAAACATGAGCACGATGCCAAACATCATATTCTCAAAAATCAAGATGGAAGCTAGGAATTGGGTGCTTGCCGCAGCCGAGCATTTGGGTAACCTAATACCAGGAGAGTAGGCGTGTGTTGGAGGTGGTTCCTCCTTTGTCTGTAACCAAACCTTGTTACCTAAACTTCTCCTTATTTAATGAATAAAGGAAAGTCTTTTGCCCTTAAAAAAAGATCGGCCAATAGAAAATAAAAACACACAGAGTGCCTATGCATCTTCTAGTTTCTAATATGCCGTCAGCCACCTTGATTGTAGATATATAGCTCGTGCATAGCTCGTGCAAGTGTGCAACCATCTCAGCCCAGCTGCATCGATTAGTTATAGCCTCTCTTTACTTCTCTTGGAGGACATAAGACCACAATTAGATACAGTACGTAACTTGTGAATAACCTGCAGAAAGCCTTGTTCAAAAAAAAATTCCCTATGGACCAAACTAAATCACAAACTCCTGCATTAACTCATACTTTTTTTATCTATCACATTCAACCAATTTTCAGACATATTTGTGATATTAGTTGAAGGCGATATGTTAAATTAAAAATGAACTATCCTCCATATAAGACAGTGAAGGGACAATCAATAAGGTCTAGTTTGGCACCAAAGTTTTTCTAATCTGAAGTATTCTAATACCATAATATTCAAGTGTCGGCATAGTAACACCTCAGTTTCAGAAAAAACAGGTACAGTGTAGTTATGTCAATACTTCAAAAGTAGCACGTTCTAAGATATACTTAAGTATTGATATTACAGTATTTAGTCACACCCAAACTCATCAAAGTATTTGAAAGTATGGTATTTTGAGAAACTGCATGTAGTATTATTGAAATACTTCAAAAATACTTTGATAGCAAACTAGGACTGTAAACCATAATCAATGAACTATCTTTGTTTTACAGGGTTGTGTAGTTAACTGTTAGCAACCACTACAAGATCTAGGACGAATTGGTGCCGGTCTCACAAAAATGTTGGAGAAGGAGCGGGAACTGACGGGCGGGGGTCACGCCGTCAATACTGACTCGTTACCTCATACCGGCTGAGGGGCGGCCATACGGCTTCCATTGTTCAAGTCATAATACATAGAATAACCGTAAAAAAGACCAGAGGTGCCAAGTTTCCAACACAGTTGATAATTGTACTGTCATCAATCGTTGTACAAGGTGCAACACGTATTCCAGCTATTTTCGGTTAAGGGCTGTCTGAACCTGTTCAGTGGCACTTCCGATAGGACATTTGCCACATAAAAATATTTCCATGGCACAATGTTATATAGGGACGGGTATTGTTGACCACTGGAGTAACTCTCAACCAAGTATCTACCCAGATGCGTGATTTCGAACCATTAGAAAGAACAAATTAAACGATCACGTACTAAAAAACTTCTATTTGCCCCGCATAAGCCCTTTCCAAAAGGAGAATACGTAGATAACATTTTATTTTGAGGTTCTAAAAGTATTTGGGGGTGCCAAGTTATGAAAATGCGTATTTGATTCCTAAAAGTTTGTTAAGTGTGTCACCTCAAATCTTATCCAGGTCTGACTAGTGCCACGACGACATTTGTCGCAAATTTTAGGGACCTTTTTGCAAATAAAATGCCTATGTGCTACTGGTCAACGCGTCATGCACTCATGCTAGCAAGTCAGACCCAGGTAGGACTTGACGTGACAGAGTTAACTAACTTTTAGTATTATGCATTTTCATACAATTAGGGCTAACTTGGCACTCCCAAATACTTTTAGGACATCCTTTGTATTTTACTTTTTATTGGTGCCCGACATGGTAAAATTTATTAGACTCTCGGATATAATTTTTATGGTGGAACTATTGTTCGTAATAATAATTGTATGCCATGACTTATAAGTATGTGTATTCTTACTGCATGTAAAATTTTAAAAATGAAACATCACTTAGATGTTGCCCATCGGACATTAGTGATGTCCAAATGGCATTTTTACAAGAATTTCCCATCAGCAACGGCGTCAAATGTTTCTTGGTCCCCTTTGTGAAATTCGAGTGTTTTTATCCCCAAACGAAATAGTTAGGGGAAAAATCAGATCGATCATTCGCAAGTCCCTACTGAACTCGGCTGTCAGATAGCAGTAGCTGAAGTATACGTTTTTCTTCTTCTATTCAGTCCAGATACTATTGAACAGTTTCATTGCCCTACAAATTAACCTAATTAAGGATATACATATTTGCAGCTGGAGCAGAAGATGTAATGCTGTACGCACTGTACACATCTGAACTGAATTAGGCCTATTGCAGGGTAAGAAGTGATGAAATCCAAATCCCTACTGAAACAGCCCCTACAGTCGCAACTGCTTGACTTAGCTCCAAGAACACGTTTGGCCTTGGAATGGGCAACTCCTTCCAGTTTGTCCTTCTGCCAGACAAAAAAACAGATTCAGGAATATAAGGGGAGTCTGTAATGGATGTTGAAACACAGAGACGGTCAACTAGGCATGAAAGACCACAGAGTTGGGCATAATCTTTATTTTCGAAGAGTGAATTCCACTTTTTACCCCACATTTGTGCATTTCTGACACTTATTACCCCATTTAGTGAAAAAAATTAAAAATACACCTATATAAATTGTTTTACCCCATTTTGGCATCATGCATGTTTCGTTAGAATAGACCAGCATCTTAGAACTATGTGGTGCGTAAAAATATATAAAGATCGGAAATGCATAGGGAAAAGAGGGTCCAATTTTTTTAAATGGGTAATCCAGACAATTGTTCACTAGACGGGGTAATTGGTGTCACAAATGCATAACTAGAGGATAAAAAGTGGAATTCACTCTTTTTCTAAAGATGAAGGTAAAAAAACATTTTCCAGCCCCTGCATCACGAAGCAATTTTTCACTTGACCAAAATGGGCATGATCTAATAATGTGGTCGAACAATTGAGACAGGCAGGCCTCTCTGATTAACTTTTTTTCCCCAATTATATGATGATGCCTAGGGCAAAATGGACATTAAAGTGAGAATTGAACCCAAGCTGTCTAGCCCACCATCATGGTAAGCCAGTAATACCCTAGGTGGCTTGTCGTTTTTTTGTTGTTGCAATTTCTAGACCAGGCATATCATTCATGCACAGTAAGCTTCAACCCAGTTCATAACAAACTCCTGTCAAAAGGTTTGAGAATCAGTACCCCAAGTCAGCTATGACTATGCTAATGTTGTCTTGTGACCTTTGATCCTGCAATAATAGAGAAAGAAAAATTAGAACATATTTGATTGTGATGAGGTTTAATAAACACCGAATATAAAGGTGGAGCTGAAGATATAAAGGTGGCAAACAACAATACCAGAGCTTTCTCCCCAAGCGCATCACAGGCCCGCTACACAACCAAATGACCAATAAGCAAGCATACACAATGTACTGTAAGAGGGGTATAGTGAGTATCATTCATTTAAGCAGAGATAAACTGCATACCTGGACATCTCCATGTTGACGGAGTTGATCTCTCACAAAAGCGACAGCTTCAGTGCTGCAGAATACAGTCAGCTACACATGTCATAATGTTGAAAAGATAACTAAAGTGTCCTATGAGGTGGAAAACATGTCCAACTAGAAACATGAAGACCAAAAAAGTTGTGGATTTACCTTTTAATGTAATCCCAAAGACCATCAGTTGCTACCAAAACGAATTCCACATCCGGTCCAAGCTCCACCAGAGATACATCAGGTGAAGAGATTATTAGATCCCCTTTAAATCTTATTCTGTACATAAGAGATTGGATGATTAAAAATGTAAAATATTTCATGTACAAAAAGTACTGTAAATCACAGTAGAATCATCCTTAGCGACATCATATTTTAGGGTAAGAGCTATGTTTTGAAAATATATTGTTCGGCACCAAATTTAGTAGTGTCATCATTCTAATTTTAATTTGTTGAAGAGTATTAAGTTACACAATTGGACGTGTCATTTACTTATCATACAAGGCATCTCATACTGTACAGCAGCAGCAGTTGCAACCAAAAGACATATATGGAAGTTGGATAAACATTAAATGCATGGTAATGAGCAGATAATTATTGAGAATATACAATTCAGGATATTCAAATCGCTGATCTAATATAAATTTTTGCAGGGAAATCCCTTATCTAATATGTGGTGTGCAAATAAAATATTTTATCAGACGCAAATAAATATGTTTCAGCAGAAAGCTTACTGTCCTAAGACAACCAATCATTTGTCGTCCGATAAACAATTAACTATTATAAGATCTCATGCAAGGTCACTTAGCATAATTAACACAAGCAAACCTTCAAGCAACGGGGCTGTGAACATTGAGCCAATACAATCCGGGTAAATCTCCCAAATAAAAGAAACACTACATTTTATCCACCAGGAAACAATGAAAAGGGAGCACAGTCATAGTTGTCAACAGTGGAGGAAAAATAAGAAGTCATTGGAAAGTAGCAGAGCTTTATAGATAAGGGTTCAAATGCTAATTAACGAGCATGGTATTGAGATTTTGCCACATTACTCTGCTCAAAAGAGTTTTTCACAGAAAAGTGAAGGGGAAAACACACGCACACAAATGACCTACAAACTTCACAATCAAAAGGCTGTGTGCATCAATTGGTTTAGAGGACAGGGGTCATATGCCTCCCTTTCAGGAAAAAAAAACTAACACAAATGAACTTATGGTTTATTTAGAAAAGCCTAACTTGGTTTGCTTGAGAACTCAGACGTATCTGAATTTAAATTAGTGATATAAAATAACGAAATGAAAACACATGAAGCCACGAAAATAACATAGAGCATAAATGTATTGGGCGCTTTACCGTGAGACGAATTTTTCAGTCCATCTTCCTTCTTTAACTCCTTTTACAAGCATCCTGCATAACACCAAGAGATGTTAAATATAGCAGGAGCATTAATGGGAATAATGTGACAGAAAGGAGGGTCCAATGTGTGGAGAGAGAGCAGGGAGTACAAAAGACGAACTCATTCTTCCGTGTCTTGAATCTTATGTCTCCAAAAGCTCGAGATACAGAAATGTCTCCACATATGCGTCCATCAAGAATCTACAGAAGTGATGTTCAAGTTGTTAAAACAAGACTCACCACAGGAGTGAGACCAGCATGTTCAAGGCTTCAGGCACTGAACAGAGAAATCTCAGCTTACGACACAAAACAGAGTATGCGACGTACTCCTAACCATTTTATTATCTGTAAAGCTACATAATGGGACCCAAATAAAAACATGGAGAGCATGGAAGTGATTACATCATATAGTTTCTTGTGGACACAGTGTGACTTAATCAATAATCATTAACTTACAATGTGAAGGCACTCTGTGGCAGAGACAGGGAATAGACGAAAGGGCACCAAATGAATCAAACAACCCACAAGTATTTACACGAGGGGCCAAACTATAGCAATACTGACTATTTTTGTTGAATATCAAGGAAATGTGTGTGCAAGCGATATCCGATCGAGGCAGTAGAGTGTTATCAAAGAAAGCATGCTGCAATACACTGACATGATTTGTTGGTGACCAAACCTGTGTCAACCAGGCATTGCTAGCGATGTGGTCCATCTATCATAGACATAACTTCTTGACAAAGGCTTTTATGAAAAAACTTCTTGATAAAGTCTCCCAAACTTGACTAGTACTCCCAAACCACATACGTGCAGCTGCGGATCAAATACAGGAGGTTCCTAGATGTGCTAGATTTTTCGCAGGACATGTGTGTTGATTGTCGACCATATTTGGAAAAAATATTGCAATTTATATGAAAAAAAGAACATGTTTATTTGCATATGAGAACAAAGAGTTAAGAAATGCGATGGTAAGAAGCCCCTATTAACAGAGCATTGTGATACTTATAAAGGTACAAAAACAGTAGTTCAACAGAGGCTGGGAGACTTGTGCTTCCATTATGTAATAATAAAAACAGTAGTCCAGGTAAGTAAATTCAGCCGAACCATGGAAAAGAAAACACACCCATCCACCTGCTGCTCTAATCCGCTTGACCTCTTCAAGGGATGTTTTGTTGTTCCCGTACGGACGATGGTAGTTGGTCAGAGATTGAGGTCTTCCGCCACGTGATACGACCTGCTAATCAACATGTAAGACCATCTTATCATCACCCAAAAAAAAATCGACATACTTAACCACCAATCTAGAGTTTAGTTTCAATGCCACGGTGCTAACTATGATAACAAGATGATATACAGGTAGAGGTAGGAGGAAATGCTACTACCAAGCAGGAGTCACCAATGTGCGAGACAACAAGGACATCGTTCCTAAGAAACAAGGCCGTGGCAGTGGCGCCAGAGTCATCTTCCTTGTCCATTTGCTCAAGCCTGTGATGAAGCAACAACACAGCTCGTAAGATGTCAGAACTCAAAACATTCATAGCTAGTATAACTAGTTACTAGTAAGAAAATGGGAGAATTCCCTACATGCCACTGATAAGTAGCTCAATTCCCTCTATACCACAAACAAAGAGCGTATCCCCTACATTTCACTGGTTAACGGTTTTGAACTCCCTCCATGCCATTGTGTTAAACTCCCGTTAAAAGAGCTCCATTAAGTCACATAAAAGACGTCTGTTTTCCCGATAATATAAAAAAAATACTTTGATGAGAAATCATTGCTAAAAAAAAGAACAAAAAAGTCCGGTAAGAATGTGGCATAGCATGTACAAGTGGTGGAGAGAATTAGTGTATACTGCACTAAATGTGCAATACAGGAGCAAAATGATCTTTTCATACATAATGGAACCTGTACTGACAGGCAATTTTTATTTGAATGGTTAACAGGCAATTTACGGAATGGCATGAAGGGAACTCAAAACAATTTTTACGCATACAAGTATCATCCAGTGGTATGTAGGCAATAAGCCCTTTTTTGTGATATAGTGAATTGAGCCTGTATCATCCTGGGAAGTGGGATTCTCTCAATCAGAAGGGGTACATGAAATCCTAGCCTGACCAGGTGGAGAGATTGGCGTCCACAGTGGCAAAGGCACGCCTGATCGATTCCGTGATGGCCTCAAGATTCTTGGTATTAAGCACAGCTCCACCATCCAACGCGGCCGCGCATTCCTTGTACAACTCGTCCCTGCAGCACCAAGAAAATTCCGGGTCAAAGTGGCGCCGGTGAAGCGTGTGAAACTGCAGCGCAAGGAAGGAGATGATCGGCGCCGGCGCGTGCGTGCGTGCCTGAGGAACTGGACGGTGGAGAAGCCGGCGTGGCCGTCGAGGACGGCGGCGAAGGAGAAGCCGTGGAGGAGGGAGTCGGGGCGGAGGACGACCTCGTCCTCCATCTCCTCGCGGGCGCCCTGCAGCTTGGCGCTTCCCCACCGGATCGCCTCCAGCTCCGACGACGACGGGGAGCCCGCGGCCACGCTGCCCGCCGCCGTCGCTTGGCACCGCGCAGCGGAGGCGGCAACCCGGCCGCAGCACCGGAGCGCGCCGGCGGAGTGGGAGGCGAGCGGCAGCCGCGGCACGCGCGGGCTCAGCAGCGCCATGCTAGTGGTGTGATTTTTTCTCTTTCTCTGGATATTTATTCGATTATTATTCCTCGCGTTCGATTTTGTCTCCTGGAGTTCGCGGAGAGATAAGAGGCGAGCGGCACCGTGGATTTGCACTAGTGGTTCTACTTCCACCTGAAATACCAGGTCACGTCGCTCGCTGCTAATAGACATTGTAAAATCAAATTGCAAAAAAGTATGATGAAAATGAGGAAAGGGGTATCTATACTCTCTAGCTGGGTGGGAACACCTACTACCTCTGACTGGGAGACTAGTCTGGGATCTGACCACACCCCGCTACTGTTCGACACGGGAGAGGGCTCTCTTGTTCGCAGTAATAGATTCTTTTTTGAGTCTGGGTGGTTTGAGCTGGGAACTTCAAAGACATTGTGTGGAACAGATGGGTAGCTCTTGCTGCGAGAGTCCAAGGCAGAGATATTGTCGACTGGTGGTCGTTTAAGAGTGCTAACCTTAGACAGTTTTTGCGTGGGTGGAGCCGCAATCTTGGAAAGCATGCAAGGTTAGAAAAGGATCGGCTGTTACGCCAGATTAAGGATCTGGACTTCAAGGCGGACGTTGTTGGCCTTGAAGAAGATGATTGGGCGTTTAGACTTCATTTGGAAGATCAGTTGTTGAATATCTTGAAGCTAGAAGAGGAGTATTGGAGGCAACGTAGCCGTGTGAGGTGGGCCTTACATGGCGACGCCAATACTGCATACTTCCATGCCATTGCAAATGGGAGACGCCGAAAGTGCCTTATTTCATCATTGGTTGCGCCACAGGGTACTATCAGTTCCAAGCAGGAGATCCAAGAGCATGTGTACGAGTTCTATCGAGCCCTGATGGGCTCAGAGGCTCCTCGCATGTGTGGTTTGGCACCTAACACCTGGGGGTGCTAGATGTGTGAGCGAGGAAGAAAATGTGAGCCTGGCCCTCACTTATTCGGAGGAAGAACTTGAAGCTCTGGTTATGGGTTTGAAATCGGATACAGCTCCTGGACCGGATGGGTTCCCGGTCATCTTCTTCAAACGATGCTGGCCCTTGGTGCGGCACGGGGTGCTTCACATTCTAAACGATTTTATTCTGGGCAGGATCGACATCTCGAGACTTAATTTTGGGGTGTTGTCTCTTATACCTAAAGTACAGGGGGCTGATCAGATCTCTCAGTTCCACCCAATTGCGCTTATTAACGTGATCTTCAAGGTGATCTCGAAAGCCTTTGCAGTTAGACTAGACCCAGTTGCGAATCGGATAATCAGCCCCAACCAGACAGCTTTTATTAAAGGAAGATTCATCCTTGATGGGGCATTGGCTCTACAGGAAATTGTCCATGAATTGAAAAGCAAGAAGCTAGGGGGCATCTTGCTGAAACTTGATTTCGAAAAGGCATATGACAGAGTTAATTGGAGTTTCCTCTCCGAGGTGCTCCGAAGGAATGGCTTTGATCCAGGGGTGGTTCACAGGCTGGAGCAACTTGTGCAAGGAGGACAGACTTCGATTGCGATTAATGGTGAAATGGGTCCGTTTTTCCGGAACAAAAGGGGAGTGCGTCAAGGGGACCCACTCTCTCCAATTCTGTTTAACTTTGTGGTGGAAGGTATGTCTGCGATTCTGACGGTGGCGGCAGAGGCTGGGCACATTCAAGGAGTGGTTCCTCACCTTATCCCAGGGGGGATTACCCACCTTCAGTATGCGGATGATACCTTGATTATGATTCAGGACAATGACGCAGCGATTGCCAACTTGAAATTTCTGCTTATGTGTTTCGAGGATATGTCGGGCTCAAAATAAATTACCACAAGAGTGAAGTGATCGTCCTTGGTAAACCTCGGGCACAACGCCAACGGGTGGCGGACATGCTCAACTGTAAGCTGGGAGCTTTCCCTTTCACCTACTTGGGATTCCCAATTGCGGATAGGAAATTGACGGTTGATCAATGGAACTTCCTTGTGCGAAAACTGGCTGACAGGGTCGAGCCGTGGGTGGGCAGATTTTTATCCTCTGGGGGGAGGCTAATTTTGTCCAACTCATGCCTCGGTAACCTCATAATGTATTCAATGGGGTTGTTTCTGCTGCAAGACGGAGTGCATCATAAGTTTGATTCCCATAGAGCAAGGTTCTACTGGGAAGGGTCAGGTCCTAAAAGGAAATATCATTTGGTTAATTGGCCGGCTGTTTGCAGGCCACAGGAGTGTGGCGGTCTAGGGATCGTCAACTCAAAACTAATGAACAAGGCTTTGATGTTAAAGTGGATCTGGAAATTGTTCCAGGAGGAGGATGCGTTTTGGGCACAGCTGGTCCGGGCAAAGTATTTGAATAACAACATGACATCTTTGCGAACTCGAACCGAGGGGGCTCGCAGTTCTGGAAAAGTTTGAACAAGATTAAACACCTCTTCAAGTTGGGGGCTCGTCATTCCATCCGCAATGGCCAGCGGACGCTGTTCTGGCTAGATAACTGGCATGTGGCCGGTATTCTTAGCGACAGGTTTCCGTTGATCTTTGCGGTATGTGCCAATCCTTACGCCTCGGTGGCGGATACAGTTTGCAATCAGATCCAACTTAGACGGACTCTGAATCAGGAGGGGGTGGCGCAGTGGTCTGATGTGTGTCGCCTCATTCAAGAAACGGTTCTACAAAATGGTCTGGATGTGATATCTTGGTCTCTGGAAGAACATGGGAACTTTAGTGTGGCCTCTATGTATGCAAAACTGGCGCAAGGGGCGTCAGTGATGCATTTTAGAGATGTCTGGGGGGATAAATTACCTCTGAAGATTAAAAAAAATTCCTGGCAACTTGTGCTTGACAAGCTACCTTCGGGTCAGCAGCTTGCCACTAGGAGGGGTCCCTCGGATGGGAAGTGTGCTTTGTGCCTCGCGGACGAAGATGCTACCCATATGTTCTTTTCCTGCCCCTTGGCTAGGTTCTCTTGGAGTGTGTTTCGCCAGCTGCTAGGGTGTAGCTGGAGCCCGGGAAATTTTGCCCATTTCTTTGCCCTACTTTCATCACTGTCGGGTCAGCGGCGTAGAGTAGTTTGGCATCTCTTTGTAGCCCAATCTTGGGCACTTTGGAACGTGCGCAACAAGTTGTCGATTGAACACAAGATCATCAAGCACCCGGCTGATATCATTTACAAAACCTTGATTTTCTTGCAGCTTTGGTGCCTAAACGCCAAGCCGGTGGACAGACCAAGACTCGGCGAGTTGGTGGGAAGGCTAAAGCTGTTGTATACAACAAATTGCCCGAGTAGATCCAGCAGGTCGTGAGCCGCTGGGAGGAGAGGAAGTGGATGTTCGGCTTCTTATCTTCTCGCTAGCTCCTAGTAGTTTTCTGTTGGCTAAGCTGTATGTCTCAGCTTGTATTGCACTGGTTGTTTCCTATGGCTAAGCTGTACGCCGCAGCATGTAATCCGTATCTGTGAACTTGGTGGCCTTATTAATTTAAGGTTGGGCACCTGGTGCCTTTTATCTAAAAAAAATGGGTTTTCAAATTTTGTGGTAGCCACGCAAGATAGAGGCTAAACCGATGGACTCCCCATTCCGGAAAGGTCTCATGCAAGTTAGATAGGAGTTCTTTAATAGAGTCTTTTTTTAAGATTGGTAATGAGGAAACAACTAGGTTGTGGGAGGATACCTGGTTAGGTGATTCACCCTTACATCATCAATATCCATCATTATATAACATTGCTCAGCGAAAAAACGTCACTGTGCATGATGTACTTAATGGTGCTCCTCCTTTAAATATGAATTTTAGGAGAGCTCTTATCGGTGATAAATGGGACGCGTGGTCTCATTTATGTTTTCGATTAATGGATATTCAGTTGACAGATCAGCCAGATCATTTTGTTTGGAAATTAACAACCAATGGAGTTTTTACTGTTAAATCTATGTATGAAGACCTAATTAATGGACATACTAGATACCTACGAACCTACCTTTGGAAATAGAAAATACCTCTTAAAATAAAAGTGTTCATGTGGTTCCTCAATAGAAAAGTCTTGCTTACTAAAGATAATCTGGCAAAGAGGAAGTGGCAAGGTTGTACTAAGTGTTCTTTCTGTGGTGCTGAAGAGACAGTGGAACATTTGTTTATATCTTGTGCTTTTGTTCAATTGATTTGGCGTGTTGTTTTTTGCACATATAATATTCCTCCACCGTCCAATATTTCTAATATGTTTGGAAATTGGCTGAATGGTATAGATAAAAGGACCAAGGCTAAAATTCGTATTGGCGTTTCAGCTGTTTGTTGGTCTATTTGGAATTATCCACATAATTTGGTTTTTAACAGAATAACAACTTTTCATGTCTTAGAGGTTATCGACAATTAGACACCCGGCTCAATTTATATTTGTTCATCCATTATGCAGAACCGTCCCAACAAAATTGTCATAATAACTCCAATTTTTCGGCTACTCGGTGCTCATCTGAGTCATTTCACTACCGCATTTGCCAAGTGGAAATGCATCCCACAATGCCCTTCAGGAAAGTAACTTCTTAAAAAGGTATATATTGTTTTCTAAGAAGCTGATTTAGCTGGAAGATCAACTAGATAGATTAGAGAGGGTGAATAGGCGATTAAAGGGAATTTATGGAAGTAGGTTCATTTTAGCAAGCTTTTCTCTACTTGATGTGTTCAAAACACCCTAAGAAGAATAGAAAATTGGACAGTTGTGGCTATTATATGTCCTCGTTGGAGTAGAGTCAGACAAAAAGTTCGAAGGACACCAAGTCCCCGTGACCAAGACACGCCTATCCCTCATTGAATTAGGACACCAAATTCATGCCCAGTCACTAGGTTTAGTATGGATACATAGTTTATCAAATATTTTTTACTTTGTTGTTTATCTTATAGTTTTAAAAATTATACTATAATGTAGGCATAGATACCCTTGAACCTTGCCATGTTACGTACGAAGTGATATAATAGTCTAGTAGATTTGTGTTTAAAATAAAGAGATGATTTGACATTGAAAGGATCGAGTAGGTTGTCTAGAGGGGGGAGAATAGGCAACTACACATTTTTTTTCTTTTAACAAATTTAGGCTTTGCTCAAATAAAAGTTCTCCAGATATGCAACTAGGTGAACAACCTATATGAAGAGCAAGATACAACCTAGCAAGATATATTTAAACAAGATAAGCTAGCAACAATAAGTAAATGAAGGTTAAGAGATAACCACACAATGACACTGAGATTTTATCCCGAAGTTCACTTCACAAGGAAGCTAGTCTCCGTTAGAGCGGTGTAGAGTCACAAAGTGATCCCCAAATAGCCGTCAATGGCACACCGTAATCTCCTTCGTGCTTCCACCAATGTGGAGTGGCACGAGTCACTATATGATGCCCTTGAGATCGACAACCAAACCTTTACAAGGATGAGGCACACTCCACAACTTAATTGGAGGCTCCCACCGAATATCCGTGGCTCTCAAAGCCACAAGAATCACAAGGACGAGGCACGCATCCACAACTCAATTGGATGCTCCCTGCTAGTCCCCACAACTACGAAAGCCACGAAGATGACCACTACCGTATAGGGTTCCAACGCACCCAAGAGTAACAAGTTTCTCAATATAATGGATGGGAAAATCAAATCGCTTTGGTGAAAGTGTAGATCCAGGTCAACTCCCCCAAGTCCTAGAATGGCAAGGTGTTTGATTGGGTAGGGAGAGAGTTCTAGTGATTTGAAGCTTGCAACAATGGTGGGCGAAATAGCCCAGGTCATGGTGCACTCCTACAGGTAGAAGAAGGCTATTTATAATGTCCTCAAAATTATATCCATTGCAGGAAACTTAACCCCAGAGTCTCCGGCCTGGGCGGAGTCTCCGGCCCACGAGGGATCTAGAGATTCCATTAGGCCGGAAACTTGCAAAGTCTCTGGCCAGACTCCGGCCATGCTCCGGATTGAAGACAGAGGCTGATAGGCGTAAACCTGTTGAAGGAGTTCACGCCTGAGGGTGGCCCGATCTTTACGGCATAGGATCGAATCAGGGAGAATAACTAGCTGAAAGCAGTTGGGATAACTAGCTTTATAACTGCCAAGGTTGGATGCAACCCGTACGTTGGGGATGGCTGACCGAAGCTACAAGAACTCCAACCCGCTGTCCGAACAATCGCAGAACCACAAACCGGGACTAACCCACACAAAACGGCCGGAACCGTAGAGCACGAATTAGGAGGAACCAGAGGCTCCTTCTCGCGAATCCGGATGAACTCACAAGAGCAAAGGTAGCAAGGATCTCTCGGATCTCTTAAGCAGTCTGGCTGCAATAGCATACAGTGAATGGTTTGACAAAAGGCCCCTAAAAAGTTGGGGGAGATGGGGTTTTATAGCAGGGACAACCCCCCCCCCCCCCCCCACTTAGCTAGGTGGGAAGATGATTCAAAATGGGCAGCATTTTCGTGGCTTCCTTGGGAGTGTAAGCAATCAACTTGGAGAGTTATTGGAGAGCTTCTCGGGAAAACGCGAAGCATTTATCAGCCTAAACACCTTCCACCAAAGCTGACTTTTCTTGAGCTACACAACTCTAAATGATGTGAGGTTTCTTGGGTTGGTAAGTAAACTTCAAGGAGCTTCTGATGGTATACCCCAAAGGCTCCGTCTCTGTTCCATCGAAATATGGCACATCAAAAGTTCAGTGACAATTTTCTGGCAGACACATATTTTCACTGGAAACATTGTTTCTTCATCTTCAACATTGTTTTCCTTCGTCTTCAACATTGTTTCTTCATGATTTCATACGTTGTTGGATTCCTTCAATGTATACCTAAGTTCAACCAACAACAAAGGGGATGAAAGCACGACCGTAGCATCAAGTTGATAGGATAAACTTAGGTTAGTGTTCACCTGACCAGTTATAAGTTTGACATGGCTTCTTGTTATAGGTCCATCAACGGTTGGAGTAGCAACAATGCTTGGGATGTCCTCATCGGAGGCACACGCCAAGCGCTAGCAAAGGTCAATATGTCTCCGGCTGTCCTGAGCCTGGAAACTCCGATGTTTGCGCACCGAAGTCTCCGGGCTGTTTCCAGCATCCACTAGACTCATTTGGGGAAACTCTTCACCATTGTTTCTCTGTGGATTATCTGGGTGCAAATGTGTATGTGTTCAGCAAAATGATTTCCCAGACTTTCCAATGAGCAACCCCTCTTGATAGTACGGTTGCCCTACGACTCAATAAACTATTAAATCTACGAGCCACTGACTTTGATCTTTTCTCCTTTTTGAGGGTTCAACCACCGTCTTGTACATTCCATCAAATGTACATATAGTACTTTAGCACAGGATAAGATCATACTTATGTTGTTAGCAAACACACAAAACTAATTAGGAGATGCATGTCCTTTCAGACATGTCGTACAAATAAAATGTTTTACTTGGTGGGGGTTTGAACTAATAAATATCAATTTCACAAGGCATGTTTTCGATTTAAAACTAATTTTTTTTTCTCTTGGGTTGAGTAGAATGATGGGACGGTGCCAAAGTGGCATTGGAATATGGACCGCCCCTACGGATTAAAATGATCAAATATAAGCCTCAACCTACCCAGTTGAATTTGTATGGCTTGGTTGATGAACTAGTGGAAACCCACTTAAGTACTCCCTTCGTTTTTTATACAAGACCATTATCATAATTTTTCAGATACCAAGAATATGAAGCCAACTAAATAATAACACGACTAGTTGTATGAAAAACTTCTCGTATTTTGCGACAATTAAACATGTTGTATGTGGTGAACCGTTCTCTATTAATGGTTGCATACCACGTATGCATTAATAAGAACCATCCTACGAGGCAAAATTCTAATTAATTCTTCTCGGTAGGAGATAATTGGCTTATATAGATGGAAACTGTATTTTTAATAGTGATCTTGTATTTAAAACAAGAGGGAGTACCAACATTTAGACAGGAGCTGGCGCTCAAGTTTAGAATGAGCGAAATAGAACTGAGTAGTTATTATTGAAAGTTATGCCTAAGAGTTAGACTCGGAAGGGCTGACCTCACCGTGTATTCATAAGTATGTAATAGTCCTTGAACTAGAAACATGATATATATTATGGAATACGTGATCTGATTGTGAAATTATATATCATATGATGCTTGTTCTAAATGTTTCTAGTCGACAGAGTTATATGGACGCATAACTCTGATTGATTTTTTAAGTCTGTTGATGACCCGGTTCCACTGGTCATGGATGTGGTGATACCAATCAGACACACAGACTCGGCCAAACGAGTGTGGGGAGTCGAACTGGCCTGTTGCGAGACGCAACGAGCAAGTTGTCATTTCTGAGTCCCATAATTGTATATGCCATAATCCTTAGACCTGAGGTACTCATACGATAAGAGAGTAGGTGAATCAAGAGTAGTGCAGAAATCCGTACATTGCCTTGTCTTTGAAGGCACAATAGTGGGTCGGCAATCTTGAGTTTTCTTGCAGAAAACAAATAACTCCCAAGTGAACTTATAAAATAGAAAATAGAGCTATACTCCCTGACTACGGCAACAAAGACTAGTCTTGATGACCCACAGTGTAGAGAATCGCAATAGTTTTTGAGAGAAGTATTACAATCCAATTTATTGATTTGACACAAGAGGAGTTAGAGAATATTTATAAATCTTAGCAGTTGAGTTCTCAATTCAATTCATCTGGATAAATATTTGCTTGATGGAATTTATCAGTAGAAAAGTGAGGTATGATGGCGATAATAATATAACATTAACAAAGTAAAATGTTGCTGTGAAGGTAATGTAAAGAGATCAACGAGATGATGGAAAGTGTAGGCGTGGGGGTAGATTATGGACGTTGCATGTATACGATTAATGCAATAAGAATTTGCACAACATTTTTTATCCCACCCCCATTTCATAGGGGCCACTTAAAAAACTTAGGACAATTAAATTAATCATTTAAAAAAGCAACGTAATAAAGTATTAAAAATCAATGAATACATGTAATTCTCAAATTACAACCATCCCCTTTGATACCCCAAACCATGTCACCTTGAGGTTTCCGGTTCAGAACAATAAAAGGTGCATAAAAATTGCAGATATGATCCAAAACACATATATTTTCATGAAAACATAAATAGTCCACATATGAAATCATGACAGCCGGCCCTATTGAGAAGCATTAGGCATAACAAAGTCACATCAACAACAATCTCAGAAATAATGGATACTAGCATCAAACCTAGAGAAGCGGACATCTATTATATAAGAAATCTCATCCAATTTTCATCCACCCCATGTGTCTAGCTACAGCGGGATAACTCACACATGAGTGGAGGGACATGATGTGTTGATGAAGGATGGTTGATGATGATGATAGTGACGAATCCCTTCTACGGAGGCTAAGATTGACTACAGATTAGCCCTCCCGAGGGTGAATAGAGGTGGTGGCGCCGTGGAGACTCCGTGTCGAGAAAAGAATATGAAAATTGTTCGACGAGTGTTACAGGGCGAAGGAAAAATATAGCTCGGAGGGTGGGGTGAGAGGCAACGCGCAAGGCTCGTATGCGGGCCCACCTCGTGGCCAAGGGGGCTGCATGGTCCACCTACATACGAGCCACATGGCTCCCCTCTGCCTCATCCTCCACAACTCTTTTCACCCGAAAAAATTAGTGCGTATTTTCCATATTTTGTAGACGCCTTGTCTGAACAAAAATAAACAACATACAAAACTTGTTGAAAACAACATTATACCAGGTTTATTTTTATTCAAATTATACAGTTAGGTCAAAACAACAACAAACGTGTTTGAAAAGGTAAATACGTTTGAGACGTATCATTCCCCAACCTTGCTTGTAAATGTATGGTTGCCGAATTAAATGGCACCATAATCCGCATCCACTGTGTGGTTATTGCTAAACTCTTTTACTTTTTGTATCTAGCTTGTTTGCTTATTTACCTTGCATGTTAT
Organism: Poa pratensis; assembly: GCA_947311845.1. NCBI lineage: Eukaryota > Viridiplantae > Streptophyta > Magnoliopsida > Poales > Poaceae > Poa > Poa pratensis. Next base: position 55,403,851 of record CAMZMU010000055.1, on the reverse strand, counting down.
TGTGTATTCTTGCCATCATATAGTTTGCTCACCTAGTTGCATAATCTAAATTTGTGTATCCCCTAATGTGTTAAAAAAGAAAGTAGATTTTGTAAACGCATATTCACCTCACTTAGGGGTGGGTGAAAAAACCGAGAACCCGAAGACTGGGCCCGAATAAACCCAGACCGAACCCGAATATACAGAGAACCAATAATTCGTGCATAGATCGGTTCAGATTTTGGAGAAATCGAAGTTTGTTTGGTCATTTCGGTCGTGACGTGTGACTAACCGAATGCCCGAACGAACCGAACTAATGGAAATTGGCCCATAATAATTAGTAAAGCCCATCGAGAGCCCAACTCACGAGCCGAGGAGGCCTTTATCCAAGCACTAGTGCAAAGAAAGATCAGGTCCGATGGTGTCCCCATAGGTCACCCTCCACCCTAGCATCTAATCCTGGAGCCATCCTTCCCCTTTCTGATTTATTAGTTGTTCGGTTTAGAGCGACACCGAACCAAATTCCTGGGTGGACCGAACCCTTGGTTAGTGATATTATGGAAGACCGACCAGTCCTCAAATTCCAAAACCGAACTTTCTAATTGACCGAGGAACCGTACCGAATAGTTCGGTCTAACTGAATGCCTAGGCCTATCCTCACTCTAGTCAACCTCTTCGATCTTTTCATTGGCCCACCCGCGCACATCTTCCCTTATCTCTCTCTCTCGCTCCTTTCTTTCTCCCACCTTGACGTGTCTTCTACCACCCGATGCCGACGGTGACACGTTACCCTTCCCCTCGGCCACCACCGCCACTGCTACCACCTAGCTGCGGCAGAGAAAACGTCACCAAGGCTAGAGCGAGCCAGATGCGAGCACTTTATTTAGGGGTAGGGGTGTGGGTGCGTCGGCGAGAAGAATGATGTGGAGGCAGTGGACCTTCGAGGGAAGGCCGGGGACGACGAGGGAAGCCAAGATTCGACGAGAGCGGTGCGGCGAGTGCGGAGGCCCAAGAAACTACGTGTGGGCTTGGGCCGGCCCACTTAGTGTGCCTAGGCCGGTGCCACCTTAACTCTCGCCGGCGGAAGATAGGAGCACCGTGGACCGTGCGGTCGCCGGCAAAAGAAAACGGAAATCGGCCGCGGCAACCGGCGAGGATCTAAACTCCACACCACCACCAGCGCCGACGCTCGTGCAGTAGCCGGCGGCACGATGAGGGAGCGAGACGCGCTGCCGCAGCTGCCGCTCGCCCTCCACCCGCCGCATCTGATCCCTCCGGCGCCTACCCCCGACCACCGCGCCCTCTCCTTCCTCAACGACCTCGGCGGCCTCTCCTGGGTCGCCTACGCCGCCGGCTCCCTCCTCGTTGTCTCCCACCTGCCCTCCCCTCCCCGTACCAGCGGAAGCGGCACCACCGACGACGAATCCCCATTCTTCCGCCAAGTCATCGACCTCCAAGCCCCCGTGTCCGCCGTAGCCTGGTGCGGCCACGGGGGAGGCGAGCTCGCCGCAGCTTCTGCCAACTCCGTTTCCTTGTTCCAGCCCGCGCCGTCGTCTTCCGCAGGTCCGTTCATCCGACTGTTGTCCAATTATCGTCGTTAGCTAACTTACCTAGTTGCCGCACGGCTCAATGTTTGGAGATTGTAACTCGCAGGTTCGTTCAGTTGGCTCCTGAGATGGGCGATCACCGAGACGTTCACGGTCACCGCCGTTGCCTGGACTGGCTCTGGCGACGGCGTTGTGGTGGTCGGTGAGGGCGTTTCCATGTGGGCCAAGGGACAGTCCTCCTGGCAGCTCGCTTGGAGGTCCATGCCACAGGTGCCGCAGTCCCTCGTTTCTGCTACCTACTTCATCCATGGCCCTGTCGTGGCCGCTTCAGCTGCTGCTCCTTCCGAGGGCAATGCGCCTGTTCTGGTCTTTCTGAATGATGCCAAATTGGGGACTGAGATAGCTGAGCTTCCGCATCCTCACCCTGTTTCCATGATCCAGTGGAGACCTGTGACGATATGTGTCGCTGATCGGTCTGAAGTGAGGAGAGAGATCCTCATGACCTGCTGCTTGGATGGAACTGCCCGGCTATGGACTGAAGCTGAGGTGACCAGGTCGAAGAAGCAGCGTGCACTGCGAAGATCTTTCAGTGTCGTCGCAGTAATCGAGTTGAACAATCTTCTAAATGGAGTGCTTGGAGTTGATATAACACTGAGATGGGCGGTAGAAACTGGAAGATTCGTATCCCGAGAGGACGAAGGTGATTTCAAGTTGTTTTCAGGTGATCCCTGGCAGAGCAAGGTTGGCAAATGTGAGTGGCTGGTAAGCGTTGGTCCTGGGCATTGTATCAACTTTTGGGCCGTTCATTGTCTTGATGATGTATGTCCACCAAGGTACCCACGGATTACGTTATGGAGACAGAGCAAATCACATGAGGAGTCTGCTATTAACTTGGGTCCCCTGACATCTATGCTACAATCATTTTTTGTTGACGCTGTTATATCAAGAAGAATATGTTCTGGACCACCTACAACATGCTCTTTGCTTCATTTGCTGCCTGATAGTTCATTCATTTCGTCCCGCCTGTCTTTTGGCCCATCATCAGATACTGGGAGCCATATTTCAAGTGATGCTTCTAAAAGCATCTCATGTTGTTCAACCAAAACTATTAATCAAGTTGGACACAAGGGTAGCATCATAGAGGTGTCTATTCATCCATATAGCTGTGAAATAGAGCTTGCTGTTTCTATGGATTCTAGCAGAATGCTATTTCTCTGGTCAATTTCAACCTTATCAACTCTCTTACCGACCTTGCATGCACCCACTTATCCTTTATGGAAGCTCCTGTGCAAATTTGATCTGCGTGATATTTCTGCAGATGTGCAATACTCATGTCTGTGTTGGGCTCCTTCTGTTATCTGCGATAAAAGATTTCTTGTCCTGGGAGGTGAAAATGGATTAGATTGTTTTGTTATCAGAATCCCAAAAGAAGGAGATGCTTTCTCATGTCACAAGATGTTCACAGTTCCTTTCCTTCGAGGGAGTAATGCAGAAGGGCCACCTGACAGCATTCATACCATACCTTTAGCTTCTAACTGCAACAATCCCTTTTTCAACAACAGCTTCCTAGTAGTATGTGTATGGAGGAATAGTTTTCAAGCTTTATCGTGGAAAATAGTACTGCATTCAGAAAATCATCAAGAAGAAGGGGGGTGTTTGTGTGATCTTTCTGCCAGCTCACTTGCCACTCCAGATCAAGGGAGACATGTTACGTACGTCCGTGGTGAAATGTTTTCAGCCGTTATCCATGAAGGTTCTTCAGTTTTTCCTACTGGCCTGGATGGAGAATATCCTACCTGCATTTCTGTTATGTCGCTGAACAATACCGTATTACCTCTACAACAGCATGTACCTTCTGGAACTTCCCCAGGTTATCATATTGCTACTGGGTGCTCTGATGGCACTGTGAAACTTTGGAAGATGTCTGGTGCAGATAACCCAGAGCAGACCGGGGCAGAGAGCAACAGCTGGGAGCTAGTTGGCATGTTCGGTGCTCATCGAGGACCAATTAGTGCAATTTCACTATCCAGATGTGGTAAAGTTGCTACTGTTGGCAGAAATGTTCAGAAGAATAGTATCTCCCTTCATATCTGGGAAGCAGTAAAACTCATGGGAGATGGTTGTTTTCTCCTGGAAGATGCACTACTTATTCAAAGTCCTGTTGTTAGTTTAGATTGGCTATCTTTAGGCGATGGTAGATTCTTACTTGCAGTCTGTTTTCATAACGAGTTGCATATATATTCCCATAAGCACCCCTCCTTTGAGAATGTGCTGCACACTGTGAGTTTGGAAGAGAAGCATATTTGGAGTTGTATTGCATTAGCCCATTCTCATCATGATGTTGCCGGCTTCCATTGGGGGCCAAAGTCGACAATTGTGCTTGTTCATAAGAATCATCTTTCACTCTTTAGTTCATGGTTAGTAAGAGGAGCAAATGGACATATTACCCGAAAGGCGTTTGTTCTGCTACAGATGTGCATGAAGAGTTGCCATGTATTGTGCATTTCAATGGAACTATCTTTGGTAAAATTGGGTTATCAAAAACTTACGGCAACATGGAGACTCCTGAAAACAACTATACGCTGTTACCAGACCAACACAGTAGTACTTGTCCTAATGGTTTATGGAGCTTGTTGGATATATCTGATATTCTGAGTGGACCTTTGCCATCATATCACCCGAGAGCACTTATCCAGTATCTTTATTCAGGTGATGTTCGCCTCTGGATTGTCCATGCGTTGCACAAGGCCTTGCTAATTTGACCATTACAGGATTCTTTTTAACTCTCCAGTGAGAGTGGGAGTGTAATAGGAAATACGCCGACTGCAGTTAATTTATGATTTAGGCCTGTCGAGTGTGTAGCTCTGTATACGAAATATTTTTAGTCAAGAGAATCTTCACCATTTCTTATAAATATCTGTTATGGCTCTTAAAAAGGATAATGCATTAGTCAGTATACCAATATGATAGAATAAAACTGCAGATTAAAACCCACTGCAATGCTACTTAGGCCTGATTGTATAACTTGCATTAATTCCATCCAGTGTTAGAAAACTATTTCAGTTAAAAGCTGGGCCTCTGGTTTGCCAGACACCAACCTTATTGTGGTTGGTTCCTAACAGTCCTTTGTACCAATCCACGAATCTACTAGAATAACATTTTTGATACTGGAATAAAATTGTGCTATTAGCGATGCTACTGCAGTTTATATAAATGAATAACACTATCAGAGTGAATTTCTGTTTTAATATTAGATTTCCAATATTGTGTATTAAGTATTTTAGTGCAATGCAAATTAGATCCAGCTAGCTTTAGTTTTTACAGTTTTTATTTGAAGTTTTAAGTGCTCAAGTGAGAAGGATAAGAGATATAACATTATGGTAAATATTCTTTGGCCCTTGGTTTGCAGTGCTTTGAGCTATACTTTCTTCAAACTGGGGTGGTAATATGCTGAATTCTACAATTACAAACACAACGATATATGTTGCAGCCGCTAACTTATGGCATTTTCTGTCTTGATGATTTGCCGTGGTAGAAGTTCAAGTTCATCATTGATTTCTTTCACAGTATTTTCTGTAATCTTGCATTTTTTCCTATAAAATTGCAACGTCTTGTGTAACTTTGTGGAAATTAGGTAATGATACCACCTATTCATTGTTGTCTGTGCACAGGTGAATGGAAACGTGCAGATGGTGTTCTGCAGCATCTTGTTCAATCCATGAAAACGAGCATAACTTTAGGCACGATGTTGAACTGCAGTTCGTGCGGTAAACCCAGCCAAAATATCCCTGACATTCCTTTAACGCAGTACTTCACTGATACACCATCAAGTGACATTTCTAGCAAAGGGTTACTCTGGGGTGACAATACAAGTAGCACAGCCTTTAATTTGCTGTCACCATCAAGTTCATTTTCTTACATGGCGAGCGATTTAGGTATTAACACTACCACTAGTGCATCTCAAAAGTCCGAGATAAACCAGCTCCTTGATAAGAACTTTGGCATGTTGGCGATGAGTGACAGTGAGAAAATGCAGATACTTACAGTTTCTGATCTGTTGGCTGAAATTACTGATCAGAACCGTGCTTCTCCCTATAAAAGCCTTGATGAAGCAGGACGAAGGTAAGGCTTCTAATGTATGGAATTTTGTTGGTACATATTTCTATTACTACAATCTAGAGATTGTAAATACTTGAGAAGAACATGTTGCCACCCCATTTTTTCCGCTTTTGTTGTTGTAAAATCTGCATTAATTGATGATTGTATTTCTCTTAAGGTTCTGGATTGCTGTGCAGTTCCAGCGCCTATATGTGTCTAGGAGATCTGGAGATTCATCAAGTGCTGAAGGGTGCCATGTTGATTCTGCTTCCATTGCATGGGCCTTCCAATCTGATTGTCAGGATGATCTACTTAATTACGTTCTTCCTGCAGAATCAACTTGGTCGGAGATGCAAAACCTTGGTATAGGATTATGGTATACCAATGTGTCCCAGCTAAGGACCAGGGTATGGAAGTCCCTTTCTCAAATAACCAGATGTTTCGTAATTAGCATTTATGTTCTTATAAGTTTCGCTAACAGCAAATTCCATAGTTGACTAACAAAGCCATGATTGGTGATAGAAAATTTACGGTATCAGATATATCATGTTGTCAACCACTGAAGGTCTGTTTACCAGTTTGTCGTGTATCTCCTTCTCACTTCCGTAAAAAACCCTGAAAACAAAAGAAACAGTTTAGATTAAATACAAGAAACCCATTTAAACTAAGAAGTACTGAATGTAAATAACTTAGTTTCCTCCTTAAAAAATTCAGACAAGAACGGAGTACGATACAGAGCTCAACCGAGCATGGTTATGGAGACGAGGGCATGATGTCGGCCGACCATGACAACAGAGAGGTGTGATACATTCTTGGGAGACCCTCAATCGTGGGCGTCAAACGGTTGAGCTCATGAATGATGACGACTTGACTTGCTGCGGAAATATGCCAGTAACACAGCACGGCTATTCATCTAGAACTGATTATGGTGATAAAGTTTGAGTTGACATAGATTCTTTCTTACCACTAGTATCCTAAATTAGATGATTCCCTATTTTGTCTGTAAATATTGTATTCAATTCTGCGGTTTACATTTGAACCCACATTTTCTTTTGGACTAAGGCATAGTGTTTTTGGAACATTTGATGTCTGATGTTCTCTCCGGCTGAGACCATTGTCATCGTTGTGGTATTAAGTATGAATGCATTCTGTCTATCTTTTTCTGTCCTATGTATATGGACACCATAATGGATGTTGTTTACATTCACAGTTATCTGGGTTTAATCTGTGCTGATTAAGTATGATATATCTGAAATTGTAGATGGAGAAGTTGGCAAGGTTGCAGTATCTTAAAAGCAAGGACCCCAAGGATTGTGCTCTGCTTTATATAGCATTAAACAGAATAAAAGTGTTAATTGGCCTATTCAAGGTCAGCAGAAATGAAAAGGATAAACGTCTGTATGACTTTCTCTGCAGGAACTTTGAGGTACGTCAGTTGTATAGCGATTTAATATTTTGACAGCTAAAACTACGTGGTTATGCTTAACAATATCATTTACACAATCTATTAGTAGCATAACTGCAAATGTGAACTTGCTCATGCTGAAGTCATTTCGTAGAGTAATTGCTAGACACTTCGTATCTGTATCATGGTACTGGCAATGCATACACAACTTGACTGGAAGGAATTTCATACACTAATGCATTGCGTTGAGAAGTATATCATTACATCATACTTATTCAGATAAGTCTATCCAGGAAGAAAAAAACAAAGCCGCTGCTCTAAAAAATGCTTATGTACTACTGGGAAGGCATCAATGGGAGCTTGCTATAGCATTTTTCCTGCTTGGAGATGATCATTCCTCAGCTCTCAATGTGTGTGTGAAGAATCTTCGAGATGAACAGCTTGCTCTTGTAATTTGTCGGCTTGTTGAGGGATCTGGAGGGCCCTTGGAGCGTAACCTCATTTCAAATGTTCTGCTCCCTGACGTAGTTGAGAAAGGAGACCACTGGCTTTCAAGCCTCCTTGAAGTATGTTATATGCCTGCCCTTTTCTTTGTTTTTCCATTATAAAATCAAACTAGTTTATAACGAGTCGAAAATGGATCTTATGCTTGTTAACTAAATTTCATCTAAACTTTCACTCTTCAGTGGATGCTAGGGAACTATTCTCAGTCTGTCAGTAAATTATTTGGCTGCCATCCCAAGTTACTGTTTGATGAATCCAGCACTCGTGGTGGTCAAAATGTGTTTGCAGATCCAGAATTGGGTCAGTATTGTGCAATTATTGCAACGAAACGTAGTTTCAGAAACTGTGTGGGTGAAGCTCTATCTGCAAAGTTATCTAAGCTTTCATTTGCACTGGCCGCATGTGCCTTGAACAGATGTGGACTACCTGTAAGTATGATCTCTTCGCAGCTGATATCTTCTTGCTTGTTGATATCTGGATATTATTTCTTCTGTTTTGCATTATTCTTAATCTTGTTCTTTTTTCGCTCATTAGCTTGAAGCACTTGAATGCCTATCTTGTAAATCGAGCATAGATTACAAGGACAGCACCAGCTCACCACATGGTACAGATGACAAGATCCTTGATGGAATACTAAACCCTTTGGATGCTTCTTCCAATTGGCTTTCATCAACAGTCATTAGTGATTTGGAATCAAATCTAAGAGTAATCATGGCTTCAAAATATTTGTCGCGCATGCTAAGAAATCGCTCTCTCTGTTCACAATGCAGCCTACCACTAAATAATGATAAGTTCCTTAAAGAGCACAGTAGTCATGGCATCGAAGAACTTACACGTGATGTTACTGCTGCAATATCAATATTTGATAAAAGATTCTCACTCCAATTTTCTGATATAGCTGAGAAGGTAACAACATGAGACAGCAGCTTTCATTTTGTTCTCTTTACTTTTTTTTCGTACAAACCATCCTAAATTCCACTATCTGTTACATTGCAGATCCTTACCTTCTGTTGCAATGATGGTCTACTGTTTCTTGCATATGTTTTGTTATTGGGTCTTCGGTCACCAGATGGTGGAACTAATATTCATGGTGTTGAAGGTTGCTCTCTCCGTCCAATTGACTATCTTTTGTTGGTGTCATGCGAGGAGAGCTGTAAATTTCTTACTCGATATGTTGTCTCCTGCTGCTTCATCTCTTCTGTCCTTAATACAGACTTCACAAAATTACTGCATGCACACCTAAGGAGAACATTAAATACGCTATAGCAAGTGTATTTCATTTCCTGAGTACTAGCAGGCTACTCCTGAAACACGAGCACGGTGGAACTTCTGCACTGGTCAATACATCAGCCCTATCCACTGTTATGGATCTCCTTGAGTACAACATAGAGTTTTCTGTTTCTTGGCTGTGCCGTGACATACAAGCATTAGTTGTCATGATCAATCCAGTGTTAGGTGCATCTGTCAATGAAGAGTCCTTTGAAGTACTATTAGATCAGTTGATGCAAGCTGTACACCATAGAAGTCATGGTATATCAATTAACACAGATGCGGTAATGCCTAATGGTCCGTTGGATAAGGGACAACCAGAAACAAGTGAGGATTCAAGTCTTTCAACTGATGAAAAATGGCATTTGATAGGTGCATCCTTATGGATTCGACTGTCATCCTTCATGAAACATCATTTAACTGAATTCATTGGGAAAGAGAGACTCGAACTTGAAGCTAGTACAAGTGATGTGGAATTCAAGGGTCCCATCTCTTCCGTTGCTGCAAAGTTTGTTATTGATTCCCTGCATTTTGTGTCATCTTCATTAGTAAAACTTCATGCATCATTTTTCAGAGAGATGTTATCAAAGAATGTACATTCGAGTGTACTTTTGTGGTTAGAATATATGTCATCTCAGCAAAGGTCCGACAAGATTAGCCATGATCAGCTCGAGTGTATTGTTCAGCGTGTAAACACTGAGAAGATGGAGGTGTTGTTTAATGTTTTATGGGAAATATCTGCTAACCCTGTGGATATTTGTACTGCTTTTGTGAATGAAGAGGTCAATTGCTTTCCATTAAACAGCAAAAAGCTCAATAGATCTTGGAAGGATATGGTCGGAAGTACAAAAGTTGAGTGTGAGAACAACTTTACTCAAAGAAATGGAGGAGAAAATAAATGTCGCATTAGCTCTGAGAACAATGAGAAAGGAAGTGGACTTATTGAAAAGGCTTCTTCTGATGTGGAAACTCTTGAACCAAAAAGAAAAAACTTGATTGCACAAAAAGATTTTCAAAGCCCAAGGGAACTCATAAGGAGAAATGGGGAACTCCTTGAGGTATTTACTATTTGACTTTAGAGATTCATCCTCTCATTTCATTCTTCCACTGTATTTTAATCTTGTGATGATGCAGGCAATATGTCTCAACTCAATCGATGAACAGCATGCTGCTATTGCTACCAACCGAAAGGTATATTTGTAACCATTCACCTTTTCATAATTATTTGTGCAAATTTTTATTTACCTTTTGCATATATTGATTTTTTTCTTATATTAGATTGTGAAATGTATTAATATTAAGATATAATTGAAAGGGACCATGCTGCTTTAGCTTTCGTGGTCCAAACAAGGAGGCAAATTGTAGGTGTTTTCTTTTCCTTTTATTTGTGGATATGTCGCAAAAACTGGTTCTTTATGGTGATTTTACCTCTGTGATCTCTTTAGTCTTGGCTCGAAGATAGTATCTATACCAATATAAAAGTTACTAGTTAGGATTAAAGACCTTATGTGGCTTTCGATACGATGTACTGTTTATAATACATTGTGGTTGTATTTTTTCAATTTTAAAAATTGTGCTAAGTTCACAATTTAAAAAAAATCTGACGGGAAGATCCAAATTTGGTTGCATTATATATTAAGGGACATATGTTATGTATATTGAACAAAATGGTTTGCTGGCTTGTTAATATGAAATGCCTGTTTCAAAAAACATTGGACAAAGTATAATGGCTTGGTCGTCCAACACTTATGGAGTTGCGGTTGTAGGAATCATGAAATTGATATTAGAGAATCAAGGCAATATTACTTGCTTATTGAAATGAGGAACTTTGTACATAAGTTGAATGAAATATAGAATGTATTTTCCCACGTGTACGACTTTGTTGTATGAGATGCACATTTCAAACTCATTATACGAGCTGTGCTGCAAGTGTCTTAAGTCTTAACTGGTCCCATGATCGACATTATTATTTGTAATGTTGTATTGTTGTATGTGGGCTGTTTGCCTCTTAAGTTATGCGTAGTTGAACCACTGCATCAGAAATATTCTACTAACTAAGGTCTCCATTTTTCAGGGTCTTGTTTTTTTCAACTGGTATGACAAGCAAAATGACAACAAACCAGGAGAGTATATTTGGTCAGGATCCGATTGGCCATCAGATGGCTGGGCTTGTTCTGAATCTACACGTACACCTACACCTGCTGCAACTCTTATTTCACCTAGAGTTGGTCTTGGGAGAAGAGGAACACATCTTGGTTCAGATGGTGCGACTATAGGTGTAGGTTCTTTGGCAAAACCTGGAAGAGACTTAACTGGTGGTGGAGCATTTGGAATTCCTGGTTATGCTGGTATTGGGGCCTCTGGTTTTGGGTGGGGCGAACCTGACGAATTTGAGGATTTCGTTGATCCTCCAGCAACACTTGAGAACATTCATTCAAGAGCGCTATCACGCCATCCCTCTTTGCCATTGTTGCTAGTTGGGTCAAGCAATACACATGTGTATTTATGGGAGGTAAATATTTGATGATTGGTTTTACAACGGCAGGGCAGCAAATTGTGCTCCTCCCTCTTTGCTTTGGTATAGTCATTTGTCCATACATAATCAGCGATTATATATCACATTTTTTCTTTACATAACTTGAATGTCATGCCCCAAGGATCATGAGAGTAAACAGCCGACGAAACTAAAAAAAATGCCATTCGAATGGCTTGAATCCATATTATCTTGGAGACATAACATGTAAGATGGCATGATAATGGTTTTGTAGAGACTGCTTGGCCTTTGATATTATTACTAGATATGTAGTTTGCATGTCTCGCAGTATTCTCAAATCAATAAATGTGAGACTGCTTGGCCTTGGAATGAATTAGCATGCAAGATTATTATAATTTTGAGAAATAATTTCCAATTTATGATTAAACATTTTTTTTCTGTAGTTCGATGTTTGGAATGATAATTTCCCATACCATTGATTAGAGGAAAGCATTTATTTGTCAAATGAAAGAACAAATTATTTTGTAAGATAAAATTGGAGGGTAAATGTGGAGAATTTTCTATGTATGCTCTGTACAATGTAGAACATATCTTTAGTACATTATAAGCATCCGACCTTTGGAGATGTGCCCACTGAACACCTTTCTGTTATTTCACTATAAAATTTCAGTATTTTAAATGTACACCTGCTTTTATACTAGAAATAAAGATATTTCATCCGAGGTAAAGCTTTCTTCTCTTTGTTTTGTTTGTCAACTAATTTTATGATATTTCAGTCCATACCTTCTACAAATTATGCACTTTTGCTTAGTGTGCATGCGACATACACTTCCTATCTGGTAGCCTATGTTGACCCCTTGAACTTGATGCAAACTAGGTCTGCTCCGTGTTTAATTTATCCACTCATAACTTTTGTATTTTCGTTGTTACAGTTTGGTAAAGATAGTGCAAGGGCTACTTATGGTGTTCTCCCTGCCGCTAATATTCCACCACCTTATGCACTCGCTTCCATATCAGCTGTTCAATTTGATTATTATGGGCATCGGTTCGCCACTGCTGCATTAGATGGTACAATTTGCACATGGCAAGTTGAGGTGGGTGGAAAGCAATGTCCATCCTACAGAGTCATCCCTATGCTTTAACAGTCATGCCTCGTATGTGGACTCAACTTTTCATGCAATCAATACTACCGCTTGGTACAGTTATTCTGTGCCTTAATGGTTTTTTATTGATCACAGGGATGTTGCATATGTGGATGCAAGTGGATCTGTTCTTGCTGCAGCTGGATGCAATTCAAATGCTGCAAATGTTGTTATCTGGGACATGCTAGCTCCACCAGCCACATGTCAAACTTCTATTGTGTGTCATGAAGGTATTTTAACTGAAAAATCTATTCTGGGTCTGAACTTGAAATGCTAACATGTATAACAGTTTAAAGCGTTGCAGTTAGAAATACTAATAGTCTAGTGCAGAAAATATAAATGTAACAAATACTAAAAAATGACCAATCTACAAAATAGTGGACTGCTGAATTGGACAGTGATAACATTTTATATCGAACGCACACCAAAATTCAAGTAATTTTGTATTAGAGAAAGATGCCGAGAAGGCACAAAAGTATACAAAGTTACCAAGGATGGCAACAAACAAAGAACCAATGAAGAGAACTATGGCTGTGGAGCTAGGATTTCAGGACATCTTTTGCTCCAGCCAGCTTCCCGAGATGAACCTCGCTTACAATCTTGTCGACCAGTAACTAGTAGTCCCACACCGTGCGCTCAAAGACACGCTTTGCGCAGAAGCCAGATTCGCCAGTCTGTATGCATTTGTTTCCTGCGTATTCTGTGGCATTCACAAGCTAATCATTGAGCTCCCTGTCTGCCACAGGGGTTATATACTTATATCCTGCAATCCATGCTCCTTAAGTACTCTACCAAACTATCTGGAAAAAAACACAGCTTATGAGCAGATGGGAAATGGTTTCATCATCCTCGTCCCACAGGCAGCAATCGTCAGGGTGCTGGAACCCATGTTGTGCCAGTCGGTCTGCTGTCCAGCACCTGTTTGGTGTGCTAACCAAGCAAACACTTTCTTTAAGCAGCGCCCACCGCTGGTTTTGCAGCCACGGGCACGCTTCTATCTTCCCCATGACACCTGGTAAGAAGATTTGGTGGAATGTGCACAGGACTCTCCAGTGATACATGAAGTTGTCTTCCAGCTCAAGGGAGAGGTGATCCATGGATCCAACCAAATTCTTGTGTGCTTACTGTTTGCTGTGCTAACCAAGCATGGGTGACAGGACAGAGTGAAGGCTGAAAGGCGGCACTTGTCTGCCATGAATCTATCACGAGCTGGTGCGGGGGAACGGCAAGGGGCGGTGCGTGCAGCCCTTGGAGGAGACAAAGATGACCGGATGAGATCCACAAAGAGCCATGCCCACAAGCTTGACTCTCAGGAGGCAGGCTCTCATGTATCTGGAGCCAATGGCGCCCGGAGGTCGATTGGTACCTGGTCTGCCCTCCTGGATGCGGAGCTCAACGAGAGGTACGGCCAGACCATCGTTTGTGTGGGGAGGTGAGGATAAGGAGCGTCCCAAGCTCGTCGGAGAGTTCTGCCAAGCGGCAGTGCGCGGGGTCTGTGGTTTGCAACTGTTGAAGAGAATTAGCATAGTGAAGACATTAAGAGCACCATGTTGCATACCCGCACTTTGAACAGACAACCAGGGTATGATGGAACATTATAAACTATGTAGCAGCCTGAGCATTTTCTTGCCCTGCTCTTCGACAATTGAACCTTCCACAGAGTGACCAAACAGTGCCAGTCTGACAGGTTCTTGCAGCCTGGGGCCATGATAGTGGTGCAGATCAAAGTCAGCACATTAAATTTTAATTTGATAATCTATTAAAACAAAATATATCTTATGCACCAACTGATCAAGTTGACATTGTTATTCATGTCCAGGATTACATCTAAACAATAAGAAAACTACATACGTTGATCTGTATGTTTATAGTTAATAAGACCTGCATGTGTGGAATTGCATGTCTTTGCGCATAATCATAGCAACACAGAGATTCACTCCTAATTGCTAACATTCTTCTGGTACCACTTCATATAGGATATTGTAGGTTTGGCTGACCCACTTTATCTTGTAGGAGGAGCGCGTTCTATTTCTGTGTTTGATAATGATATAGGCTCTGGAACCATCTCACCGTTGATTGTAACTGGTGGGAAAAGTGGAGATGTGGCATTGCATGATTTCCGGTTCATCTCTACGGGAAAGAGTAAAAATCAAAAAACCTCCCATGTGGTAGCTCCAGTGGGATGATTTGGCATATACCAAAGGCTCATTTAGGTAAGTTCTCACATTGCCATGTCACTGGTCAATTCTAAAGTTGGGTTTCTGTTTGACTGCTTGTCTTCCGTCTGCAGGAAGTGTCACCAGTTTATCAACCATTCCAAATACCACCCTGTTCTTGACTGGAAGCAAAGATGAGATGTGAAGCTTTGGGATGCTAAAAATTCCCAGCTGGTCTTTCATTGGCAAAAGTTGCATGAAAGGCACACATTTTTTCAACCAACCTCCAGGGGCTTTGGTGGTGTTGTTAGGGTATGCTATATTATACAAAGTGCAGATAATCTTTGACAACCTCGTCGTTGACTTTTGATTATGTTTCATTAATACATCTAAGTGCTGATTGCAGGCTGGTGTAACTGATATCCATGTCTTACCTAATGGCTTTGTCTCCTGTGGTGGCGATGGATCTGTGAAGCTTGTGCAGGTAAAGAATGATTTTGCTGCAGTACATCTGCACTAGAGCAAGCAAGACAGGAGATACATGCTACATATGATTTTATTGTGGTGAAAGAGCTTGTTGATTTATTATCATCCTGGATTGTTTCTTCCATGAGCTGTTCCGCTCTTGTAAGGGATGACACAAAAACAATGGGGCATACTTTAAGAGCTGGGCAAAATCTAAACAATTTGGTGTGAGCTATATCTATCTCAAGTTTGTATACCAAGGAGTCCTGTCTAGATGGAGGACACAGGGGGAGTTATCAAGCCTTGTGTATATAGTGGATTATTTTTTGTGTTTCTTTTTAGGGAATATAATCTTTACAATTTGCACCAGACACTGCAAACAGAATTTTTTGTAAGTGAGGGCAAGTTGTCTTTATTTGTTGACCAGGATGAGTAATCTAGAAGTAAAGCACATGAATGAGGATGTAAAGTTGTAAAGTAGTAGGGTGACATCGAAGTACATAATATTTTGGTTGGTTGTTCGCACAATACAAAACTGCTGAATATTTTCGCTGATTCATGATATACAGCCATGTGGCAACTGGCTACGATATTTTGATATTTTTGTGTAATTACCATACGATCTAACATGTAACCGGTATCTGATCCAATTTTTATTTTTAATTGTACCAGTGTAATGTTTCATCTTTGCTGTTTGCTGCCCCCTCCGTTCCAACTTAAGTGACGCTGATTTAGTACAACTTTGTACTGAACTGCGTCACTTAATTTGGAATGGAGGGAGTAGATGATATTTTATTATGCTTTATTCAAGTAATTTTGGTTGTGAAAGGAGCCCCAGAAGTACTGGACTGAGGAAATGATAATATGGTGACAAATCAACCATATTTGATGATATGCATAGCTGCTCACTTTTCCTGCTTAAGTACTATGTTTCTTGGATCACATTTATGGGAAGAGATATCGTGGTTCCTGATTGTTGCTTAAACTCCATGTTTCTGTATGCTGAATGCTGAGAGGAACAAAGCTGACAACTCATGATGCATGTTCTGAAACAGGCAAGGGGAACCGGGACATCTTTCCAGAACTCCCAGTCTCTTGCATTATCGACATGAATAACCCGTATTATGTTACTATACAATGGCGATCTTTTATATCAAGGGTTGTGGAAAAGGCTAAAGCAGAGCTATTCAGATGCTGTATAGTGCCATCTATTGTCAGCACTCAGTAGTCCTCGAAGTAACATGGCAGTGGTTCTTCTTTTCTAGACTTGCGCCTGCTGAGCAGCGACTTGAGAAACTTCTTGCTCTTCTTCGGAGTCTGCTCGCCTTCCTTGGAATCATCGTTGTACCTGTCAGCGTACGACCGCAGCGGTGCCAATCTTTTGGGATCTGAAGTGGCGTGCATCTTCAGAAACAGCAAATATTGTCAGTGTTACAAGGCATATAACTCCTGGTGGTCTTATGTTCAAAAGCTTGCTTGATTTACCTGGACCCTGACACTTGATGTCTTGAGCAAGGATGGCTTCTTTGAGAGTGATCCAGACCTTGTGAGTGGAGTTGTCGAAGAAATTGGCGAATCCGACCTTTTATCTGCTTGGCAGAAACAAAATTGGTTATGGAATGTTAGAATATTCAGTTGAAATTTGTTAGCAGATTAAGAATCTATTTGTAATCATTTCGCGGAAGAAGTATTGTGCACTCATGTACCACCAAACTTATTTTTACTTTACAGGCTTTACCTTTTTTGTTAGGTATTGCAGTCTCAGAAGGTGTCACGAAGCGCGGATGCTGTGCTGGAGAGAATGACTGTGCACGCTGAGAAGGTGCACGGGCCATTGATCGAAGCTTGCTGCAAATGACAACATTCAGTTTGAGAACTTTGACCCAAGCTTGCTGTGAACATAGAAACAAGAAGGAAATAGACAATCCAGGCTGGTTGTGCTTTGCAAATTGAAACTGACCGGAATGAAGGTTGCTTGTCTTTGGTTTTTGGTTGGGCTGCAGCAGCAGCTGCTGCCAACCAAAAAAAAAAACATTTCAGGTCCAAACCAAGTTAAAAATATTCAATATCTTACATGGATTTAAGACTCTTACAGCTGAAGGCCTGTTGCATCTGCGCAGTCCTGTTTTTGACCTTATTCATCTCGCTGAAGTTGGGAACAGCATTGGGAATTGATTCACCTCCTGCTAAAATCATCAATAAAATCAAGATGTCTCACCCAATTCCTATTCATTTCTTCCGCCGTGAATGTGCCGACAAGCTTGGAAACAGTCACAGGTCAGGTCACAGGTGCAAGCTATCTCACGGTTACTTACCTGGTAAGATGTACCTCTTGTGATACTTTGGAGCAGTGATCACCAAGGATTGCTGCGAAAGGCCTTCCCTATTCATGCATGCTTGGCTCATTTGAGTTCTCTGAAATCGATCACTTTGTTAATGCAAATGCATAAGACAGTGAAATTACTACTGTGAGGATTCGTCAATTAAAACCTGCTGGATGCAGGAGACCCGCAGATTGGCCTCGGTGACCTCATCGAACCTTTGGTCGACAAGGCTGGAGACCTTGAAGGATATGGACCCCAGGTGATCGACAGTGTTGACGAGGGCCTTCACAGCATACTCCTTAAGATTACTCATCACCCTACATATATTTTTTTGTGCGTACACAAAAAAGATGAGCAAACCAGGCTTTAAGTTGCAAATCCGTAGAAGCTTGCAGATTAGCTGCATGATCTGTGCAGCAAATAAGGTTCATGACATACGCCTGCTTTCCGTCTTCCTCTATGTAGGCTAGTTCGAAATACTCTGCCGCGGAGTAGAGTTGCGACCGCAGAGTATTGAGATCCTGCATAGAAAGATTGTTTTGAATCCTCAATTGCATCAGTCAATGGAAAACATAAATAATGTAGCTATAGTGTACTTTTATAGCTGAAAATGAACACACCGAGCAATGGTTGTTCGAAATGCTGATTTTGATTCCAGTTTTAGCATTTGGGCGTCAAGTTGGTTGTAAAGAAGGTGGATGCATAGTTGTAAACAGAGAAAATAAGGGGAAGAGAAAAACAAGAAACATAATGGAAATGACAGACTGACCTTGATGGTTTCAGAGAAGGCGATGGATTCCTCCGTCTGCACCTCCTCCCGAGTGCTGCGCATCGCCGTGGTGCCGGAGCCGGCGCCTCTCCTCTGCAAAGACCCCACTGCTTCCACCATTCTGGGCTTCTAGCTAACCTCTTTTTTAGCTTTCCCTCCCTCACATCCTGTTTGATCAGGAAACAGAATGAAACTGTAGGAGGCAATGGCGATTGTGTGGCAGAAGTGGGGAAGCACTGATGAATTCTATGATCTGGGAGGAAGAAGACCGCAGGGGTTAAGCAGAAGGAGGAGGAGGCATCAGGCATGTCATTAGCACGACAAGTATTTAACTAGTACTAGAAGAGTAGTTATGGTGATGGCACGGCAACGGCAGAAACAGCTATAAATAATGCCATCCAAGGGAAGGCAAAGGGAGACCGGCCCTTTTTATTCGAGGTAAGGCTCTACTCACTCTACTGGATGTTGACTGCATATGTAGCACAATCAGATGGTCCAGTGTAATTAACTACTCCCTCCGTATCAAAATATAAGTCGCACTAGTCACTTACCACACACATGTATGTAGACATGTTTTAGTGCAAGATTCACGTGAATCTTGCACTAAAACATGTCTACATACATGTGTGTGGTAAGTGACTAGTACAACTTATATTTTGATACGGAGGGAGTAGTTACTTATACCATCAACAAGTCTACATGTACCCCACAGCTATAGTGGTAATGAATTCCCTAGTACTCTCATCAGGCCCTGATCCAGTCTGTCTCTACAGCAAGGAGCAGTCAAACAAAGCCTACTCTAAGAGCGACAAGCAGTACAAAGTGAAGTGAAGTTGGTAGGGCTATGCGCCGATTTTAATCACACTACTGTTTGAGGGTGGTTAAGCAATCAGTCAAGACGCTTTGGCTCACACTGTGTATGCAGGTAACCAAAAGGTCCAAAAGTGAGATTTGGTTGGGATGCTGGACCGGACACTTCTTTGCTTTGTCTGCCTTGTTTTCTTTCTATATCCTGGGCGTGCATGCTCATCATTCCTGCCCATGCATATGGTCCCTCTTCACCAGCACTGCTGGTCGCATCATAATCGGACTCAAAATAATCTTCTCAACAACAATCTCAGACTTGCTCCTAATATTAATCTCCCCCTCATGTTTGCTGGCACATTACAAGATCCAACAGAAGTATTACCATCTCTAGGCTCACCTCCAAGCAATATAACCTTGGGGGGACGGTGAATCATTACACATGGATTAACTAGTATATTTCCTCTGTTTGGGACATCATTGGCTTTAGCCTTGATTAAGCAAAGTCAAAAGTGCTCCGTCCTCTATGTCTCGCCCATGGACGCAAGTAGTACACATTGTTTTATGACAGTTATGATCCTCCCTTGCTTTCTCCCACTCTTTTCTTGTCATTTTTCTTTTACCCCTGCCTCGGGCAGCGGCTCTGGAATCTGGTGCCGGATGGGGCTTGGATCCGCTGACTCAACAGAAATTGGCGCATTTCGTGCCGGAACAGCAGGCGTGCGTGGCGCTGGATGAATACGATGGATGTAGGCAGTGTGAGAGAGATCTTTGTGGGCAGTGCAGCTTGTTCCTTTTGTTGGGTTCGTCAAATGGCGAAGTCTTCCTTGGCTCCTAGCTAATGGCTGTGTTTACAGGTTGTCATGTTATACGTCACGATGTGTTCTGAACAATAATAATAGGTCGTACGTAGTCGCCCCCATGACTCTAGTTCCAGCCTGCACGTTATGAAATTCTGGCATAACTCATTCACACGTTTTCTCCTCACCTTCTCGTGTGCAACTACATCTTTGCAAAATGGTTCTTCGGCCATGAATATTTTCCCTCCTTTCTCCTCATGTGAGAGAGTATTTCGGGATTTTGAGACATTTTTGTACCTCATTTACGAATTTCGTCTTTAAATCTACATTGCGGGCCTTAAAGGACCTACGAGTTTGATTTTAACTTTCGGTTGACTTACAAAGGCTTTCTCTACATTGGATTCATATTTTGTATGTGTGGGTCTTGTCTTGGATTATGCTTCTGCAGGCGAATCCAGTCTTTCGGGCCCCCTGAGCTCACTAGGCCAGTCAATCTTGTGATCTGCCTGTCGAACTTTTCATCTTTCTCCAATTGATCTAGTTGATCAAATAATTGCGCATGTGTGAGAATCTAGATGAGTCTAGAACATTCCAAAATGAATGTTGAGGGAAAGGCCGGTCAACATAGCCATCTACGAAGACTACATCTAGACATAAGAAGAAAGGAAGTTTGGCGACGTGGGGATTGCCCAGGTGCTAGGACCGGCTAGCCCCTTCTGCTCCCGAGATGTCGAGGCGCGCGTCGTCAGCCCTACGGTCGAGCTAATCTTCTCCAGCTAGCCATTGTCCAATTGCATCCTTTATTGCACGGTCAGGCAAATGCGCCGACAAAGCTTGTCCACCATCTCCAGCACATGTCTTTGAAGATCAGACGCCAACGTTTGAGAGGGCAAAGCATCAGTCTCCAGAGTTGTTTAACATCCAACCGGAGTTGAGCGTTAAAGATCAAATCATTCCTAACTTTCCAAATGATCCAAAAAACAGCTGCACAAACGGAACTGAATAAAGAGTGCTTTTTTTGCCACCTAGAATCTGGCTGCAGATTCATAGGAACTACCCACACTTAGTTGAAATAAATTTGCAATCTCATGCCATATATGTTGAGCAACAATACAACCAAAGACTAAATGATGCACCGATTCAGCTTCAAAGCCAAAAATGCAATCAATGAGTTTATGCATTTTTTCTTCTTCAAATTAAAATAGAAGTTACACCACCAAATTCCCGACCCACCAAACTCTCTATTCTTAAAAACTAACTTCCAGTTGGCTCGATGTATCTTCATATGTCTCCTAGAATCATTCTAGATATAATTAGCCATATGGGAATTGATCAACTCCAAGACCTACTTGGAGAATTTAAAAAAAAAGATAAATAGGAATTCTTGCAAGAAAAGCTTCGATGACAGTAAGCCTAGATGCACAAGACATCAATAAAGCCCTCCACGCAGCAATCCTCTTTATGATTTTTTTAATCAAAGGATGTAAGTCTTCATTTCTCAATTTTTCATAATGTAGTGGGATACCAAGGTACTGCCTCTGTCACAAAATATAAGTCGCGCTATTTTTATGCTTGTCTTTGATTCTCGAGTTTGATCACTAATATATACTAAATTATATGGATTGAGAATGTATAAATGGTATTTATATTTTTATACTAATTTTCTGGACATATTATAAGTATAAAACATGGTCAAAATTAGACGTCGTTGACCGGTGAAATTTAAGGGCACCTTATATTTTGGAACGGGGGGAGTATTTGGTAGGAAAGTCTCCTACTAAATACGCAAAAACCTCTCTACAATATATCAATTTCATCTACATCTAGACTAAAGAGGAATTAGCTCACTTTTTCTATATTTGATCCCGTGCCAGAAACCTTTTCAAAGCATGAAGGACCCAATTAAAATTAGAAGCTAGTGCAAGGTTGTTATCAGCAAAGGATGCCCCCCTTGCCTATATTCCTTCCTAGTTTGGAGAAAAATCCCCATTACATTGTTCAGCTTGACTCCCACAGAGCCATCTAGAACAAAAGCTTTGATCCAGGAGATCCACAGTTTCCCAAAACATCTCTTAGCTAGGAGATCTAGCAAAAACATAGGGTCTACTTTGTCAAAATATTTTTCATAATCCAATTTTAATACCACTCCTTTTGTCTGAGCTTTCTTAACAGAATGCGTAATTTCATGTGCAGCAACTGCACTTTCAAGAATAAAACAACCTTTAATAAAGTAGACTCATTAATTACAGTGATAAGGTCCATAACACAAGCCAACCTGTTAGTGAGGACTTTGGTGAAGATCCTAAAACTATAATCGAGAAGACTCTAAACTTTTTGCATAGTTGACGCGTCATGTTCTTGAGGAATCAAGGTCAAAACAACAAAAAATATTTTGAAGATATCTAGTTTACCTAAGAAGAAATCTTGGAACATAACCATAATATATGTCTTAACCAAGTCCCAAAAGTGCTAAAAAAATAGAAAAAGGAAAATCATAAGGGCCAGGAGCCCCGCCAGCATAAGAATCAAAATTTGGTTTAGTCACTTCTTTCTCGGAGAAGGGGACCTCGAATTTTGGGTTTTGCTCGGTAGTAATTTGTTCTTTAGATGGGAAAAGAAATCATAACTAAGAGAGAACCCAGAAGTACGCTCTTTTTTAACAGATCGTTGTAAGAATAAGTAGTTATGCTTATCATTTGAGGTGTGTCAGTTGCTATTCCATCGGGGCCATCTAAAGAATGACCATCATTTCCTGTTTTTGTGATTGGTAACAGTGTGGAAATAGACAGTGTTTCTACGCCTCTATTTAATGTACCTATCTCTAGATCTTAATTTGACCTTGACTTCCTGTTTGAGCCAAAGACGGTGCATCTCTGAAAAAATCTATTTCATCCTCAGATGTTCAACTTCAGTCAAAGAATATTTTTAAGTCTTGATATCTAACAAATCATGCACCTCCATAAGGTTCGTTTTGAGTCTCCTAAGTTCACCCTCAATATTCCTACTCCGACCTTTAGTATGTTCCTTAAATCTCCTAATTTTATGCTGCCAAATTTCTATAGAGTTCCTCCCACTGGCAGGTATACTCCAAGACTTGGTCACTACATCTCTACAGTCAGCTTTCATGAGACACCACTGTTCAAACTTGTAAGAAGGGGCTCTAGTAGTTGTTTGTAAACCACCACCCCATAGTATGAGGGTGTTGTCACTAAACAGTCTAGGCAAAGCTCTGATACTAGCCAGAGGGGAAAATACCATCTAGCTCAGGGTTACAAAAAACCTATCAATAGTGGACACGATCAAGTTTTCCTGATTATCCTAAAGCTAAGTTTCACTTCCAGTAAACTCCAAATTTCTACCCCAACATTAAATCTATCACTTCACTTGTGATTTTTCACCCCATTGTTTTGTCATTTTGAAATCTGACTAAACTGACATCCGCACCAATGATGGCGTGGCCATGATAGTCAGCAGATAGTGCATGAAATTTAGAGATGAAAATGCTTTTCTGCTCCTCATAGCATGAGCCATACATTAATAAAACATATAAGTAGTTCTCTACTTTTATGTCTATACTACATAAACTGAAAAGCACCCGTGTCCCAGCTGATTACATCAAACATCTCTAAATCTACTCCTACCAAGATACCTCCTGCAGAGCTCTTTGCAGGTAAAGCATTCCAAGAAAACATTCTATCTCCTACTAAACTTTTAATATAACTATCAACTCTTGTCTCCTTTTAATTTCTTGGAATCCTACAATATTAGGCCTATGTTTAGAGAAAGTATCTACAATGGCAGTTTTCCTGCCCTCAGCCTTAATACCTCTAATTTTTTAGGAAGAATAGATCATGGAGATTTATTTTTCCTGGAGTGCTTTCATCACCTATGTTTACTAAATTTAGTCCAACGAAACAAATCATCCTCATCCAAAAATCCATCATCTAGCAGATTATTGGGAGTTTTGGGGGATTCAGTTGTAAATTAGATAAATCATCAGAAGGCTCAACATGATCAAAAGATCCAGAAGGTAAATTACTATTGGCAGCATCTACACCAAGAGAAAGGGCAACACCACTAACAGGTCTAACATGAACAACAAAGTTAACTCATATGCTGACAACCACAATGTTAGAATTATCATTTTTCTCTTAGATCTTTATCTAAGAGAAAAATAAAGGGGTTTTTTATTTTATTTTATACCTTTTAGTTTGGAGGCAGCAAGAACAAGTATATCCAGATTATTTTTCAGATGAGCTTGTTGGGCAACTTGCAAGACTCTCAGGCTAGTGTGAACAATCCGGCTGCTCTACCTAGTGTTGTAGACCTGCCCCCACTACTTGTTGTCGGCACCTTGCTTGCCTAGGGGCACATGGTGAGTTGGGTGTGGAGGTTCCAACTAGTTTGAAGCATGCAGAATGCAATCAGCTAAATCACAAACATAACGATCGAAACCCTGCACACTATCATTAGCCATAGCACACATCAAATTGTTCCTCATCCTGATCAGATTCCATTTTTCTAAGAAGATTCATGAAACTTGTCTCATCAACATTTTATGCATTAATCTAGTTCAAGAATCTATCTCAAGCTGTGTGAGAATCAACAACATGGGAGAGAATACTTGGTTTATAGGAAGAGTCATCTCTCTTTGTCATATAAGCCAAGGCAATATCTTGAACCATTGTAGAGAGAGAGAGAGCTGGTGTATGAGCTTGCCCTAGTTTTACAGCAGACTAATCAAGCCCCATATTCTTGTCCCCATTATCATTGGTACCAGCAGAGCTAGCTTTTGGAACATATTTATCAGTATCCATTGCTTCACCTGGGCCATTCTTGTTGTTAAGTCCTTTGTCACTGCTAGAGGGGTCATCAAAGTTAGCGATATCATCTTCATTGTTTTCATTGTTACCTATAGTAACTAGAGGCGGCTCCTCAACAGTAATGTCAATCGGGGAAAGTTTACCGGAAAATTGAATATCCCGTTGGAAAGGACGCTAGTGTGGTCTCTACACCAAATCTTCACCCTAACTACTTCATAAAAGCTTTGGAACATTCCATGCCATTCTACATCAATGAGAACCAACAACACAAGAAAATTAGCATAAGACTAGCCAATCAGACCACAAAAGGTTGTGTTCATCTGAGTTGAATCAAGACCTCCAACAGATCAGCAAAATAGTCCATGTTCCTTTCCCAACCACATTGACATCGACTCCATCCATCGACAGGCCAAAGCATGGGTAACTAGCCATTTCCTCTACCTTAATATGGGGTGGGAATTTAACTAGATAAGTCAATCATCTATGTGCCACGACCAATTGGTCTTATAGATATTTGTCAATCCTTTGACAATTCCGAGATCATCGAATTCAACATACACCACTCCATTGTTTTTCATAGAAAATTACATAGCAGTTTTGTTAGGGAGGTCAATAATGTAAAACCCTAGACCGGTTGCATCACTATTAAAAATACTTTCAATAAGATTGGGGAGCTTTTTGGTGGGGCAAACATCCACCTTATGATAAGTTACTCCACAAATATATCAGATTCTTGGCTGCGATCTAGCTTGCTATTGGTGCTCTCGATCTCCACAACTGTAGCAAACTACTTCAGCATAACTATCACTCGTCTCTTTAGGTTTCTGCACAGTTGCCTAAACTGGCGCAGGATCAGCAACAGCGCGCGAGTGTCTTTGATTTCATTTTTTGCTTGATCTTCCCTAGATTTTGCCGACCCATAATCTGTTGTTTCATGAACCTGAGGTTCCTCGCGGTTTGAGGGCGAGCAGGCATGTAATGACGGTGGTCGTCTCCAATGACGGCGAGGCTTGAAAGGACGATGTCGTGATTTGCTAGCTCCTTCAGTCGAGGCAAGGAGGACGCCGTGTTCCTGTGGTTTTGGTGAAGCGAATCGAAGAGTGGTGCTCTCTCGGGAAGGATTTGAACTAGAGGTGAGGCGCATGAGCTCGGGTCGATTTTCGGATAGGTGGTGCTCTCCAACTTGATTCCATACGTGAGAGAGTGACTAAGGGAGAGAGGAGTGAGGTGCAAGGATTGCTGGAGGCCGAGGTGCGGCCTTGTATAGCAAATCGGCGAGGTCCCAAGCGCGTCCATGGCACGACGGTATTGAATGTGGTCGAAGGTGATGCGGGTACGGTCCCGATTTTCACGGATTGAGGGCGGATGGACGAGGAACACGAAGAACACGAAGAACACAAGAGGGGAAAACTCGCAAACAAGATAACTAGCAAAGCAACATGGACGAAATCAACCGGTAACAAGTCCCCAAGGGCAGCCCCCGATTCTCAATCTCGAAGCAACCTTACTCTTAGGATTGTTTATCTTACCAGTCAATCCCACCAGTCCAATCTGGTCACTCAAAGAGGAATGATTGGCAAGTAATCGCAACTATAAGAAGAAGCCTTGAATCCACTAAAGGGATCTTCTCCACAAGGGGAGGTCTCGATTCATCTCCACAGGGGGAGGCCTTGATTCATCTCCATAGGAGGCAACACCAACAAGGGGTGGAAAGGAGCTAAGCTCAACTCAAGTCTAATCTTAATCTAACCCTAGATCTATCTTGGGAAGGGGTATTTATAGGCTAAGCCACAAAATGGGGAAGGTAGGTGGAGTTACAAGGACCTCAGCCCGACTTGACTTCTTCCGCGGCGGTAGTACCGCTACACGCGGCGGTATTACCGCTGGGGGTGGCGGTAGTACCGCCGTCGGTACCGCTGGAGATACCGGCGATGCCACCCGAGAGCGTTTATGGGCGGTAGTACCGCTGGCGGCTCGTGGCGGTAGTACCGCTGATGCTGGCGGTAGTACCTGAAAGGATCGGTATGACACCTAGAGGGGGGGTGAATAGGTGCTACTCCAATTTTAGTCTTTTTCAATTTAGGCTTGACACAAAAGGTAAATTCTCTAGATATGCAACTACGGTGAATTTACCTATATGACAAGCTAGCAACTAAGCACGATATAAAGGCGGTAAACAAGGATAGAGGTAACCGAAGTCAAAGCACGCGGAGACACGGATGTAATCCCGAGTTCCTCCTTTTTAGGGGAGTACGTCTCGTTGGAGAGGTGTGAACCAACACAATGGTTCAACGGCCACAAAGGCCTCACCCTCTTCTCCGGTGAACCGCACCACAAAGGTTTGGTTCACTTCAACTATCGGAAACCTTCGAGGCGGAGTCCGGAGCCTTTACAACAACGATTTGGGGCACAACCCACAAAGGATTGGGGGCTCCCAAACAGCTACAATCTGTCACAAAGACAATCAAGTGAGTACAATGGGGGCTAGGTTTTCCTAGTGGAAACCCTAGCAAATGGTCCCTCAAGTGAATGAGGGGGAAATGACAAACGGCTCGGTGAAGATGTAGATCGGGGCTTCTCCTTCAATCCTCCAAAGATCAACAAGTTTGGGTGGAGGGATTGGGAGATCTAGTGATTCTTGAGCTTGCAACAATGGGGATCTTGATTCTGGGCGAGCTGCTGGCTGGAGGTAGATGGAGGGGTATATATACCCCTCCCAGAAAAGTAGCCGTTGCAGAGAAGAATCACACCGGAGACTCCGGTCCTAGTGACCGGAAACTCCGGCCTGGGCGGAAACTCCGGCCTACAGGGCCGGAAACTCCGCCCCACACCAGGAGCTGAGCAACTTCTTGACAGCAGAGACTTGGGCCAAAACTCCGGTGCACTGGGGCCGGAAAGTTTGGCCAGGGGCGGAAACTCCGGCCTAGGGGGCCGGAAACTCCGCCCCACACCAGGGGCTGAGCAGCAACTTCGCAGCAGAGCTTGGGCAAAGACTCCGGTGCCCTGGGGCCGGAATGTTTGGCCAGGGGCGGAAACTCCGGTCCTGAGGACCGGAAACTCCGCCCCACACCAGGGGCTGAGCAGCAAATCAGCAGCTTGCTGTTTCTTCGAGGACAAGTCCAGGACCGGAAACTCCGGCCTTGGAGGCCGGAAACTCCGGCCTGAAATGCTCCAGAAACTCTTTTCTCTTTTTGGTGTTGATGCACATGTTGTATACAATAAAACCTGCATCACTTAGCACCAGATTAAAACATCCAAGTGTTGTTAACTAACACACAAAACTAAGAGATCACAAAATGTCCTTTCAATCTCCCCCTTTTTGGTGTTAGATGACAACACACGGATTTGCAATAAGTTCACCATACTATCATGTTTAACAAAAGGAAAAGCTCCCCCTAGATGTGTGCATATAACTCATTTGCTTTGGAATGCAAATGCACACATATAGAGAAACAAGTTCCACAAAAGGCGACATGATATGTAAACGAACAACACAAACAAGACATATCACAAAGTAGGTTGAGCCTAGAGATAAAAACCATACCTTGTGCATATAAATGTAGATAAAACATCCATATAACCATAGCACAATAATATAGGTTCAACCATACATAATAGAAATCCATATGTCTTACACTCACATAGTTCACAACACAAGATGCAAATAAGTTCCAAATAACATAAAATGGACACAAGCGCAATAAAATGATAAAAGCACATGCTTGTGTCCAACCCATGCAAATCCCGGAGAGAACCTAATAGAACTACTTCTCCCCCTTTGGCATCGAGACGCCAAAAAGGGAAAAGAGCATAACTACACGAAACCCATGGAGATCACCCGGAGCTTTCTTCCATGTCATCATCACCTTCCCTTCTTGATTGTAGTCCTCATCGGAAAGGTTCATGGGAGCCTTGCCGGTGTTGCGAGAAGAGGAGGGCAATGAAGTCACATCCGCATAATCCGACCAAGGAAAGACGTCTTCGTTCCATTTCTCAAGAGGGATAGTCTCGGCCGACGAGGAGGAGATAATAGGATTGCCATCTTCATCTTCTTCCGGAGGAGGAGTGATACTACCATTGTTGAGCTTGCGCAACTCCTTGATCATGATTTGTTGGTTGTCAATGATATGCTTCTCTCTCACATATGAGGCATGGTTCTCCTTGTGAAGTGCAACATCCATGCAAAGCAACTTTCTCTTCCACCAAGAGAGTTTACTCACTTCCGAGTTCACTTGAGCCCTTCCTTGAAGATAGAGGGAGGGTCGGCATTCTTGCTTCTCCTTCTAGGCATTGGGGCCTCGGTCTCCGCTTCCTCACTACTAGATTGCGGAGGAGGTGCACGAGAGGAAGACGGTTGCTTGGTGTGCTTGCTAAGTTGGTGGAGAGTCCCCTTGGCATGCTTGGTGAGGCGAGAGGTATCGATGTTGGAGACCTTGGAGAGGATGAGCTTCATCACATAAGGTGCATAGAGAGGGTTCTTGTGCTCAAAAATGGCCCAAAGCAATTCACACTTGATGAAATCCATGACATCAACTTCTTGGCCTTCACAATCCGGACCGGCTTGGAGCACCTTGTAAGCATGGTATAAGAGATTGACAAGCCCTCCTCGAATGGCATCCACATTTCCGGCTTGAGGAGCAAGATTGAGCCGAACCATGCGAAGGAAAATGTTGAAGGTGGGGAGGAGGTCTTGATTGGTGCCAACGGATGATGCAACTGAATATAAAGGGCGCAAGCGGCGTTTGTTGTAGCCACCCCTCCACATGCATCCTCTTCCCAACACAAGTAGTGGCACCCTTGAACTTGTATCCCAAACATCTTCCAAACTCCACAAAGTTAGAGGTGCACTTTTGAGAACCGGTCATCCAAGTCATGGTGATATCTTCATCATTATCAAAACCACTGTGGCAAAGAACTGATGCACAAGCTGAATATCATAATCTTCATGAACATGAGATGAGCCTCTCAAGTCCAAGCTTCCGAGCAATCCACACGGCCTCTTGAAAATAAGGTTTCTTGTCCAAGCTCTCAAGGCTCAACACTTTTTGCTCACACACCATATGCTTCTCAATGCGGGCATAAATCTCATTCATGATCAGCTGCTGCTCTCTCCTTGGAAACCTAGGATCATCGGTGTTGGATGGCAAGTCATAGAACTGCTGAGATCTCATCCGACGAAACTCGAGCTTCCCCATGCCCAAAACAGTGGTCAAGGAGTCAAAATGAGCTCTCTCGGCCTCTTCTTCATTATCAAACCCACCTAGGGCAGCATGTCTTGTGGCTTCTTCATCTATGGTACCTGCTGTCTCAGACGGCCAGCGCTGCTGTCAAAAAGAAGCTTGTCCCTTGTTTGAGCACGGATGACTTTTCTTGGTGATTTTTCAGGATGTTTCATGGAAGCCTTTGTCCTCTGCCCACCTGTGAAATAACAGAATAGGAGAAAAGCATGGGGATAAGCTTGCATGTCCAGGAACCAAAGAAGAAGTAACCAAAGAGTTCTGGGCACAAAGTGTCTGATCTACACCGGAGTTTCCGGCCTCAGGGGGCGGAGATTCCGGCCCTGACCGGAGTTTCCGGCCTGGAAGACCGGAGTCTCCGGCCCTGAGATGGGGAACCTCGATTTAGTTCAAGAAACTTTGTGCTGAGAATTCTAGGGTTAAATCTAGGATACACCTTGCCATCTAGAAGATTCTACACCATGAAAAACTAGGGGAACTACTCTCCAAACTTAGATCGAGGTGAAAAACCTAAGGAGAGAGAGGAGGTACCCTTTTTGTCCATGGTGCAGCCCAAACGAAGGAGAGGAAGGTCCCCGCGTTGGTGAGGAGGAGTAGGCCGGAGGCACGGCGGATTCCGGCGGCGGGGAGCAGCCGGAGTGGCACTTCGAGACGGCGGCGGCTGCAGGGGAGAGGTTGGGGGTCGGGGGTGTGTGGGAGTTGTGAAGTCAACCCCACCCCGATCCCCTTTTGGACCCCTGCGAGAACTGCCCAGACCGGAGTTTCCGGCCTAAGCCAGAGATTCCGGGTTTAGGGCGGAAACTTCAGTCAGACCGGATATTCCGGCCCAAAGGACCGGAGTTTCCGGCCCCACCAACTCAAAAATGCCAGATTTTGTTGTTGAACATGCAAGATGCAAGAGGAGCAAGTTTTCAGAAGGGATAGGCCTGGGATGGAACACAAAGTCACTGGAAATGGTACTTCACACTCAAACTTGGTAAGAGGCACAAAGAAAACATTAAGAAGCATCATTTGAGTGTGTTTTCCATAAAACCAACGGATAGGCAAAAAGGCCATAAAGCTCCAACAAGATCAAATCTTCACAAAGAAGATGGCGGTGGCCTAAGCCACCATGTATGAGTGTATGTGGTGTGACACCGCGAAGATATATCTTGGGTTCACCGCCACTACTCGTCATTTAAGCTCACAATTCATAAAATGAACAATATAGAGACAAAATGAGTTCTTTCTATCGGCATAATGGGGGGAGGGATAGTCCAATGGATTAGGACCGCACTCCCCCTATGTCCATGCCTACACCTAAACCAAACAAATAGCTAAGATATAGGTGTGTATGCAAGATATTCAAGCGACGCTCCCCGAATCGATGATATTTAGCTCATGCCTCAAATAAGTGAACCTTGCTTCATCAAGTGGCTTCGTGAACATATCGGCAAGTTGGATCTTCGTGGGAATATAACCAAGCTCAATATCACCCCGGATGATGTGATCACGGATGAAGTGATAGCGAATCTCAATATGCTTCGTTCTTGAGTGCTCCACCGGGTTGTGGCCAATCTTGATAGCACTTTCATTGTCACATAAAAGAGGCACTTTGTCACAATGGACACCGTATTCCTTTAAAGTTTGCCTCATCCACAACAATTGAGTGCAACAACTAGCGGCCGCCACATACTCGGCTTCGGTGGTGGAGAGAGATATGCAATTTTGCTTCTTAGAAGACCAACTCACCAAGGACCTACCAAGGAATTGGCAAGCCCCGGAAGTTGATTTCCTATCATCCTTGCAACCGGCCCAATCCGAATCCGTGTAACCGGCAAGAGAGAATGTTGAGCCTTTAGGATACCACAAACCAAACCTTGGGGTATGAACCAAATATCGAAAGATTCGAAGAACCGCCGTTTGGTGGCTTTCTTTGGGAGCCGCTTGGTACCTTGCACACACTCCTACACTCAACACAATATCGGGTCTAGATGCACAAAGATAAAGCAAAGAACCAATCATAGAGCGATAGAGTTTTTGATCAACATCCTTATCTTTACCCTTTGGATTAAGTTCAAGATGACACTTGGTGTCCATAGGAAACTTCTTCTCTTTAGCATTTTGCATCTTGAACCTCTTGAGCATGTCTTGGATATATTTGGCTTGAGAGATGAAGGTCCCTCCACTCAATTGCTTGATCTCAAAACCAAGGAAGTACTTCAACTCTCCCATCATGGACATCTCGAACCTATCGGTCATAAGCTTTGAAAATTCATCATTAAAAGCTTTGTTAGAAGAGCCAAATATGATATCATCAACATAAAGTTGGCATATGAAAAGCTCCCCTTTAACCCTCTTGGTAAAAAGAGTGGGATCGATTTGCCCCACTTCAAAGCCACGGTCTACCAATAGCTCTCTTAGGTGCTCATACCAAGCACGAGGTGCTTGTTTGAGACCATAGAGCGCCTTATCAAGTTTGTAGACATGGTTAGGGAAGTGTGGATCCTCAAATCCCGGAGGTTGCTTAACATATACCAACTCCTTTAAAGGACCATTAAGAAAAGCACTTTTCACATCCATTTGTTGCAATTTGAAATTATGATGTGATGCATATGCAAGAAGGATACGGATGGACTCAAGGCGAGCCACGGGAGCATAGGTCTCTCCAAAATCAATGCCTTCAACTTGAGAGTACCCTTGTGCTACCAATCTTGCCTTGTTCCTCACAACCATTCCATGCTCATCTTGCTTGTTCTTGAAATCCACTTGGTGCCTATAACATTGAGGCAATCTTTTGGCTTTCCACTAGATTCCACACTTTGTTGCGCTTGAAGTTATTGAGCTCTTCATGCATGGCTTCCAACCAATCCGGATCTTCAAGAGCTTCAAAGACTTTCTTTGGTTCCACCATAGAGATGTGGCTTGATGTTCATTGAAATTTGCCAATTGTTTTCTTGTGGTGACCTTGTTCTTGACATTAACAATGATATTTTCTAGATGAAGACTCTTTCTTCTCCAATCCTTTTTGACTCTTGCTATACGACGGGTTTCGATATCCTCATTGATGCGAGGAATTTCGCTTGATCATCTTGATCATTTGAGTCCCCGTCTTGACCGGAGTGTTGACCTTGATCATCTTGAAGCTCATCTTCAACAAAGGAAGGAGAGGGTTGATCTTGGTCAACTTGAGGAGGGCCTTGAACTTGTTCTTGGGTAGGTGCATCATTTGCTTCCATAGAAGGTGCAACTTCAACTTGTGATGATGGAGTCTCCACTTGCTTGAGGAGGCTCATGATGGATTTCAATGGGGCGATGGAAACCAACCCCCATTCTTCTTATTGCTTCTTGAGGTTCCTCATTATCTACATCACAAACATGAAATTGCGCCACTTGGGAGCCGTCATTCTCATCGAACCTCACATCACAAGATTCTATGACTTTCCCAACGGTCTTGTCATAGACTCTATAGGTGTGAGATTCGGCACCGTAACCAACAAAAACACCCTCTAAAGCTTTAGATTCAAATTTAGACAAACGAACACTTTTGTTCTTATAGAAACACTTACAACCAAAAACTCGGTAGTAGGAGACATTGGGCTTGTTGCCGGTGAGCATCTCATAAGATGTAAACTTCTTGCCAACACGAAAGAATAACCGGTTAGATGAGTGACACGCCGTGGAGATGGCCTCGGCCCATAAGAAAAGTGGAGACTTAAACTCCGCCAACATAGACCTTGCCATATCCATGAGAGTCCGGTTCTTCCTTTCGGCTACACCATTTTGTTGAGGGGTATATGCAGCGGAATATTGATGACGAATCCCCTCTTCACTAAGAAACTCATTTAAGGTGTAGTTCTTGAACTCGGAGCCATTATCACTCCTAATGACCAAAATAGGGACATTGTATTGGCGTTGAACAATATTGGAAAAGTCGATGACGGCTTGTTGGGTCTCATCCTTCGTCTTGAAGAAATAAACCCAAGTAAATCTTGAATAGTCATCAACAATCACCAAACAATATTTCTTCCCACCAAGACTAGGTTGAGGCACGGCACCAAAGAGATCAACATGAAGAAGTTCCAAAATCCTCGTTGATGAAATAATGGTCTTGCCCGGATGGGGAGAATCATGCATCTTTCCTTCAACACAAGCCCTACAAAGACGATCTCTAGAAAAAGAAACATCCTCTTTTAGTCCAAGAATGTGGCCACCCTTGTGAAGACTTTGCAAAGTTCTCATGTTGACATGGGACAAGCGGCGATGCCACAACCACCCCACGTCGGCCTTTCCGAATAGGCATATTGCTTGAGTGTTGGTAGACCCCGAAAAGTCTACCACAAACAACTCATTTTCAACATACCCAACGAACATGACCTTTAGAGTCTTGCTCCTCAAGAGTACCACCATATCAATAGTAAAATGGACATCAAAGTTCATCTTATTAAGAGCACGAACGGACATAAGATTGTAACCTAGAGACTCAACAAGCATGACATTTACAAGGGTGATATCCCTTGCAACTACCACCTTGCCGAGACTCTTTACCTCGGCCTTTGACTTGTCACCATAAGAGACGGATGATTATTTAGATTTGGTCTCAACTCCGTCATAATCTCCTTGCTTCCGGTCATATGACTAGTGCATCCACTATCAACCACCCATTTCGATCCACCGGAAGCATAGTCCTACAAGAAATCATTGCTTGGATTTAGGTACCCATTTCTCAATGGGTCCTCTTTGGTTAGCAACAAGAGTCTTAGGGACCCAAATAGAGTAATCAATGTAACCATCATATGGACCAACATATTGAGCATAAACATCCCCATAATAATCAACATAAAGAATATAGTTGGGGTTGTTATGCCCCGCAAAGTCACTACGAGTGGTCTTGCCCCTTGTGGCACTACCACCCGCAATGGAAGTCTCGGCTTGTGCGGGCTTGGTCTTGATCTTCTTGTTGTTGCCCACTTTCTTCTTGGGCTCGGCTACATAACCAAGACCCTCCTTCCCTTTGTGTGGTTTTTGCTCAAATAAGTAAGCAATACCCTTATCTTTACCTTTGGGAATAGAGGTCTTGGCACTAACATTTTCTTCAATAACATTTTCATGAACACGAGGAAGAATAGATATGCTAGTTGAGCTAGATTTAGAAAGTTGAGTTTGAAGTTGCTCATGAGACTTGACTAAGAGGGAGTGAGTTGTTTCCAAGGCCTTGTGAGCCTTGTCAAGCTTCTCCATATCCTCAAGAAGTCTAGCATTAGCAACCCCAAGTTCAACTTTCTCCTTTTTAAGCACTTTATATTTAGCAACGACATGATCTCTATCCTTAATGATTTTATTAATGATATCATCATTTTTAGCATCAAGAGACTCAAGTCTTTCCTCAAGGGAACATCTTTCTTCACTCTCTTCATCAAGAGAGGCATTCAAGGATGCTACGGAAGCATTCAAAGAGGCAATGGTGAGAGAATCCTCTCTCTCAATCTTACTCTTTTCTTGAAGAAGTTCTTCGGCCGCACATAGTTGTCTCATGAGAGACTCAACATGTTCCTTAGCTTCACCTTGCAAGTTAGTCATGAAAGTATCGAAAGCAACAAGTTCTTTCTTAATCACAAGACTAGATTGATCACTCATTTCATGCATAGTCTTGGGAGAAGGAGATGATACCTCGGTGACATTAGCCATGAGGCAACGAGCATTGTTGGTGGAGAAGTTCTCATTGGGGGATTCAAAGAGAGAAGATGATGAAGTTGATACAATAGCCAATGCGGCTACCTCTTTAGTAGGTGCATCTTCATCTTCGGAATCACTTGTGGCATATTCTTCTTGTGCCACCAACACAATTCTTGGTGCCTTCTTGAAGAAAGGCTTCCTTGGTCTTGCGGGCTTCTTTTGGATCAACTTTGAATGGTCCTTGGGGATGAGCTTCCCACCATTTTGCTCTCGGTTCTCATAAGGACACTCTCTTATGTAGTGGTTCTTGTCATGACAATTGTAGCACGTCTTCCACTTTGAGGCTAGCTCTTTCTTCCCACTTGAGTTGTTCTCTTTATCAACCTTGGCTTTAGCTTTTGCCGGGTCTTGCCAAAACTCTCTTGTGGCAAGAGCTATATGACCATTTAGAGCCGGTTCAAGATCATTTGGAGCAATGTTGCTTGGGCACGCTTCAACCTCATCAAGACATACCACCTTGGCCTTCAAAGCAAGTGAGGGGCCTTGTTTCATCCCCATGGCCCTAGCACGGCTATCTTCGGCATTCTTGGTGGCAACCTTGGAGGCTTGCACTTCTTGCATAACTTCATTTGATGTCATTTCGTTGTAGTTGTGTCTTCCTTGAATGGCCTTCACCTCGATGGGCTCGGAAGGCAAGAGAGCATTCACATACTTCCTCTTGACATAAGCATCATCCACATAGGTTGCCCCCACATCAAAGAAGGCCTTTGCAAGAGTCTTGAGTCTTCCATACATGTCTTCATGAGTCTCATTGTCAAACATGTAGAAGCCTTCGGCATCATTGCTCAAAGACTCATATCGGTTTCTCTTCATGCTTTCATTCCCAAGAAATGCAACCTCAAGACAATTCCAAGCTTCTTTGGCGGTGGTGGCATTGAGAACATAATGCTTGTCACTTTCACCCACTGAAAGTTCAATCATATGGAGTGCGGAGGCATTGAGTTGCTTTTCGGCAAATTCTCTTCTTGTCACATTGCTTGGATCCGCAACCTTGTACCCATCTTCAATGATCCTCCAAAGCTCGATAGAGGCACTGTTAATATGAGATTTCATTGAGCGTTGCCAACTAGCAAAGGCTAATGCATTAAGCTTAGGTGGAGGACCAATGGGGTTTATGCGGGTGGTGATAGGTGGGTCGATAGGGTACCATCCCGGAACGTTATGGTACTCTTCCTTCCCATCTTCATGCTTGGTAGGAGGAGGAGGAGATGGTTTAGATCCGGAGGTGGTTTCCACCCCTTCTCATTTTCTTTTTACCCTCCTCGGAATCACCTTCATCGGAGTTAGAGATACCCTCTAGTGGGATGGTTTCCGAAACCTTGGCATTTGTGAGTTTCATGAGCATGTCACGCAACTCATCAAATTTGACATTCATGTCATTCATGGACGATGTAAATGTTGTTTCCAACGATTTGATATCGGCCATGGATGCCATGGTCTCTTTGGCCTTGGCAAGATCGGCCTCATCCTCACTTAGTGTCATACTTCTCTTAGGCGGTTAAGCCCAAAACAAGAGAGCCTAGGCTCTGATACCAATTGAAAGGATCGGTATGACACCTAGAGGGGGGGTGAATAGGTGCTACTCCAATTTTAGTCTTTTTCAATTTAGGCTTGACACAAAAGGTAAATTCTCTAGATATGCAACTACGGTGAATTTACCTATATGACAAGCTAGCAACTAAGCACGATATAAAAGGCGGTAAACAAGGATAGAGGTAACCGAAGTCAAAGCACGCGGAGACACGGATGTAATCCCGAGTTCCTCCTTTTTAGGGGAGTACGTCTCGTTGGAGAGGTGTGAACCAACACAATGGTTCAACGGCCACAAAGGCCTCACCC
Source organism: Poa pratensis (assembly GCA_947311845.1). Classification (NCBI taxonomy): domain Eukaryota; kingdom Viridiplantae; phylum Streptophyta; class Magnoliopsida; order Poales; family Poaceae; genus Poa; species Poa pratensis. The sequence goes on along the minus strand of CAMZMU010000055.1, from coordinate 55,366,481 downwards.
TCTTCTCCGGTGAACCGCACCACAAAGGTTTGGTTCACTTCAACTATCGGAAACCTTCGAGGCGGAGTCCGGAGCCTTTACAACAACGATTTGGGGCACAACCCACAAAGGATTGGGGGCTCCCAAACAGCTACAATCTGTCACAAAGACAATCAAGTGAGTACAATAGGGGGCTAGGTTTTCCTAGTGGAAACCCTAGCAATGGTCCCTCAAGTGAATGAGGGGGAAATGACAAACGGCTCGGTGAAGATGTAGATCGGGGCCTTCTCCTTCAATCCTCCAAAGATCAACAAGTTTGGGTGGAGGGATTGGGAGATCTAGTGATTCTTGAGCTTGCAACAATGGGGATCTTGATTCTGGGCGAGCTAGCTGGCTGGAGGTAGATGGAGGGGTATATATACCCCTCCCAGAAAAGTAGCCGTTGCAGAGAAGAATCACACCGGAGTTTCCGGTCCTAGTGACCGGAAACTCCGGCCTGGGCGGAAACTCCGGCCTGCAGGGGCCGGAAACTCCGCCCCACACCAGGAGCTGAGCAACTTCTTCACAGCTGAGACTTGGGCCAAAACTCCGGTGTACTGGGGCCGGAAAGTTTGGCCAGGGGCGGAAACTCCGGCCTGGGGGCCGGAAACTCCGCCCCACACCAGGGGCTGAGCAACAATTCAGCAGCAGAGGCTTGGGCAAAGACTCCGGTGCCCTGGGGCCGGAATGTTTGGCCAGGGGCGGAAACTCCGGTCCTGAGGACCGGAAACTCCGCCCCACACCAGGGGCTGAGCAGCAAATCAGCAGCTTGCTGTTTCTTCGAGGACAAGTCCAGGACCGGAAACTCCGGCCTTGGAGGCCGGAAACTCCGGCCTGAAATGCTCCAGAAACTCTTTTCTCTTTTTGGTGTTGATGCACATGTTGTATACAATAAAACCTGCATCACTTAGCACCAGATTAAAACATCCAAGTGTTGTTAACTAACACACAAAACTAAGAGATCACAAAATGTCCTTTCAGTACCGCTGCTTGTAGTGGTCCGGTGGCTGGTGTCCTGGCTAAGGCTGGTTCCTGGCGGTAGTACCGCTGTGTCTGGCGGTAGTACTGCCGCCTGGGACTTCATCATCACCTGTTCTTCTTCTTGGCTCATCTCTTGTCCAACCTTGTCACTTCCTTGTAGATCTTCTTGACGGTCGTACCTGAGGATACACAAAGTAGCGGAATGAAGTAGCAAACCATTCAAAGGGGTGTCGAAATCACACATAGAGAGGAGTGAGGTCACCTTATCATAAATTGCTTTGACTCTTGACCTTGTCATTGGACCAATCGGCGTAGTTGGTGTAGGTAGCCTAGGTTGGGCTACATCAGAAGACCTTAGTGGCACTACGGCGATGACGTGGGTGACCCAACACTGTAGAGGGGTTAAAGGAAATGGTGGCTCTAGCGTCAACTCGAGGACTGACGCGGTGTTGCCTCCTGGAGATCACACTATGGGTGTTCATTCTCACCACGTTGCGCCTGTGCCGGCCATTCTGCAGACGAGCTGGTGGCAGTGAATAGTGCGGTAAACTGCGTGGACTAGTTGGGACAATGTTTGTCTTCTGGGAGTCGCTTGCTCCGGCGAACAGAAACGGGCGACGCCATTAGGTATCTGGTGCCTGCGGTGAGCGCCGTTCTGGTCATGTCAATATCATCATCGACTCGTACGTATTGGTCACTGTATAGCTCCACTTGAATGTAAAACTCATATCCCCATTCGCCAAATGAAATTGTCTATAATTTTTGTTCACATTGTTTTGTCTGGTTTGGATGATGGGGTATGGTGAATCTTGAAAACCATATTTGGTAAAATGGCATTACCATGATAGGGTGCTATTGGGGTAAAATAATTTTCTTGGATGTAAAGTTTTAAGTATTTGATAGAGGATATCTTCTGGATTATTTCACATTTTTCATAAATTCATAGAACATATAATTAGCCTTTTCTATTATGAAAGTTTAGGTGTTTAAAAGAAATAGAAAATTCTTCAAATATGCTTCGTATATTGTTGCATATATTTTGCATAATCTGACCGTATAAGGCCTAGGAAAGTGTTTTCATATATTTCTGTATTTTAGAAGGAAAAGAAATAGGGGGCCATTATAGGTCAAAATCCATATATATTTCTTTATAGAAATAAAGAAGAGGTTTATTCAATAAAACCTAGGGTGACACTTTTATAATTAATTGAAACCAAAAATTGAATTTAACCAGCAGATCATCATCCACAACCTTGGTCATGGCTTGTGAAACTTAAAAGAGAGAGCAAATTCAAAGAATTAAACCAATGCCTCAAATTAGATGGGAAATCAGAAAAGTAATCAAGACGGGGCAAAACTTTGGGTGTTTTACACGTCATTACCAATGGGCTCCGATGTTTTAGTTTCCATACTAGTCTGGCCCAAAAGGCCCATTGGGCTTGAAAATTTCAGTCGGGCCGGTATCCCAATGCATACGGTTACATTTGTTTTTTTTTTGAACGGGTTTTTTTTTTAAACGCGGTACGGTCACATTTGTTGGTGTCTAACATGAGATGGGGAAGTCTTCAACGAGTCTAAAAGATGGTTCTGTCTATGACAAGGAACTGCAGAAGAAGCCTGACATCATATCGTTGTTGATACTCGGTGGTGCAATTCTCGTTTTTCCTTCCTTATTCTCTTTAGCAAATTCAGGATTCTGGCATATTTCTAGCTATGTATTTCCTTTCGGGGCTAGGATATTCCTTTCCAATGAAATCGGGGGGAGAACCCTTTAATCTAATAATAATAATAATATATATTCCTTTCCAATTTGTGCTGCCCTTCTTATTATTTTGCGAATGATCTGTTTGCTAGCTATTGCATCACATCTCTCTGTGTGTAAGTAGTTGCGCCATGTACACACCACGTAATATTGGTTTCGCTCCACCAAAATCGATCGACGCCCCCGTCCGCAATAAAACCGGCCAATGGGGCGCGGCACAGAACAATTGGCACGACGATCGTAGTGCATGCGCGTGTAAATTCGAGATGCAGTTACCCCCGGCCATCAATTTACTCTTTTTTCTGCGTCGCCTAATGATGATGACCCTATATATCGAAGGCGTTTCTCCTCACAATCACTGATCGCCGCCACGGTTGCATGGATAGATGAACCCACTAAGCCGAATTATTTAAGGCATGGCCAATCAGTTTCGGTAATATTACCAAGAGTAGATCCACCAAATCCATGCAATTACTGCTCCTCTAGTCCCTTTCCCATCATGCATCGATGCGTTATAATTACTATCTCTTCCATCATACGCTGATTGGCAGACGCGTCCATTATGGATCATACTTCTGCTTCCTGTATATAAAGGCATCGATCTACTACTTCGACCAGACAGTACAAATTACGCGCTGCTGCTGCGTGCGATCGCTAGGCGCGTCAGATCCCATGGAGATGCAGCTGTACTACGGCAGTGGCGTCGGCGGCCGCGATGTTGACTGGTTCCATCCGCTGGCCGATTTCCCGGCTATGCCGTTGTGTATGTCTATGTCGCCGCCGCCGCCGCCGCCGCCGCTCCTCATGAGGTCAGTCGAGAGTGGCCTGCAAGTTTCTTAATTTTGATTCGATCTTCATCACGAGAGCCACAGATTGATCTTTGCATTGTTTCTTTCACCAGCGACTACACTTTGCCCACGGCCGCCGCTGCGCTTTCCGACGTTCGTGACAGTCTAGGAGATTACTCGTCGGCTATCGTCCTGAGGTGACGATTGATCGGGTTTTTTCGATGTTGTTCATGTAATAACTATACCTAATTATTTGCTTCGACTCTGACACGGCTGACTAATCAGGGAGGATGCCATGATGGGCTGCCTGCCGATGATCCCTCCGCCGGTTGGAACAGCTGATCTCTACAGCAGCAACTATGCTCTCCCGCCGTTGCCTCCAGACCTTGCCACTGACGGCCTAGACGACGCGCTGCTCATGCAGCCCTTCAGCGATATCGACCTGGACGCCTTCGCCGACATCGAGCTTAAGCCCGAGCCCGTTGATCTTGACACGGCTATAGTGCCGGTGGACCATGGTTTCGGGGCGACTCCTCTCGCGATCCTGAACCCGGTGCAGCAGAATAATGAAGCGCACGGCGTCTGCCAGCTAGTCGGAGATAGCAACGACGACGATGACTCCATTAGTGTCGTCTCCAATGGCTATGGTGCGGTGGCCGTTGGCCACAAGGGGGCGCCGCCGCGTCGTGTAAAGAGGAGCACCGAGAGGTCAGGCGCAGCCTATTTTGGGAAAAGCCTCGACCACATCGGCTTCGAGGAGCTGCGCAAGTACTTCTACATGCCCATCACCAAGGCGGCACGAGAGATGAACGTGGGTCTCACCGTGCTCAAGAAGCGCTGCCGCGAGCTTGGCGTCGCACGGTGGCCGCACCGGAAGATGAAGAGCCTCAGGTCCCTCATCCTCAACATCCAGGTACGTATGTGCGTATGTTGCACGTGCACACAGATCTGTCACCACACCACACTTCGGAAATGTTGCACCGCGCCACGAGCTTGCTGTAACTTTTGATAAAACGTAATGAGTTGCGCGCGTGCAGGAGATGAGGAAGGGCGCCATGTCTTCAGGGGAGGTGCAGCAGGAGCTAGAGGCGCTTGAGAGGTATTGCGCACGGATGGAGGAAAACCCAGCTATTGAGCTAACAGAGCAGACCAAGAAGCTGCGTCAGGCGTGCTTCAAGGAGAATTACAAGAGGAGGAGAGCGGCGGCCGGCAATTTGCTCGATCACTGCTACAGTGACGTTGGTCATCAGCAGATGCCACTGCCACGGATGATTGGAAACAGCAAGAGCAACAGTTTCGGATACTAATTTCATCGCACCTCTTCACAACAGGAATTACATACTGGTACATTACATAAATTACCAGTGCACCAGTTATCGCCCTCTTCGATCATACCGCTATTAAGGGCGATACAATGGCCGTTAAAGCTTGATGAGATGATGGAGTACATGTAGTAAATAGTAGTATATTTTTATACGAACAAGATTCTATGACGTACGTCAAGAGTGACGCAAAGTTATTACGACGTACGTAAAGAGAAATTGCACCCTTTCTTACAATATTTAGTATCATGGTTCTAAATTTCTTTTTTGAGATTTAAATGGCTGCCTCTTTATTTAATCACCAACATCCGATGCCAACAAGTTCGATAACCACACAGGGGTACACCCACCCAGGTTTTACACACTTTATTCCCGCAGCCTTCTTTACCTAATCGATGCGCCACTTCATTACATGAACGTCGCACGTGCTTGATCGATGAATCCTCAAAACCCTTTAACAAAGTCTTGATGTCTTCGACCAGGGGGTCATGAACTGAGCGATCAAGTTCCTTGGCCATAATCTTGCTAACAGCCCTAGCGCAATCCGTCTCCAGGATCAGCTTCCGCACTCCCTTCTCCTTGGCCAGTTCCACCGCCTGACGGCACGCCAAAAGCTCCGCCCTCTCGGGATCGATCATGTGAGGGAAAAAATGGCATGTTCCTGCAAGGAAGACGCCATGGTGGTCTCTGAGAACCACACCTCCACCTCCCTGATCTGCGTCCTTGTATACGCACTGGTTCTAAATTTCAATAAGATCTACAGGAGGGGAGTGTTTTCGAAGAGGAACAAAAGGAAAAAGGCGAGAGTTTGTATACGCAGTATATAGTCAATCTTCCAATCAAACAACTTGGTCATTTAGTTATGCCAACAGAAATTAATCTCCACCAAATGAGATGTGGCATATCGGAACACACAGGGTTTCGAAGGACATGCCACGTAATACAGGAATATGAAATTCGAAATATACCACACACATTGCTCAATTTCTCCCTTTTGTTGAGAGAAGTGTTAACTCTTTGTTGATGGTTGTAAAGAACTTCATAAATTTTCGGGTACTTCGTGCTTAGACAACACGGTGGTCAGTTGGGTACTTGGGTGGTCTTAGACTCCCTTCTTATACAGATCATGCCTTGATCTAGGTCTTCTTTCAATAATGGGTCAAGCTAAATGAAATTGAGATACTTTAATTATGAATTTACGGAGCAACCGATATCTAGTAAATACTTTTATATGATTAGTGAAGTTATATTTCATATTTGAATGCAACCACAAAAGAGTTATATCTGCAATGCTCAGCTTCAAGAGGACCTGAAATTTTTCCTATGTTTTCATAAATGTTTATAGGTTAGTAGGTCCACTAGGTATGAGATATCCTTCTCTAAGTGAGCAGTATTGTTTCCGTCTATGCAACTTTTGAGGAAATATCACACGTGCAGATGCATTGTTCATTGCAAGAATTGTGTTCTTCTACACTTTAGCATGTTCCAAAACAGAATTCTGTTTTCATGAAATAGAGGAAGCCATGAAGGTGTAAACGTATCATACATATCACTTGTCTAGGATACATCAAATTTCAATACATTGCACAACTCAAAAACCAAATCCCATAAGGCCAAAAGATGGGGGGAAATGGTTTTGAGGAGACGGCGGTTCTCCCCACCAAAATACATAAGTTTGCTCCTCCATACGCATAACCCAAAAGAAGTGGCCTTATTTGGTTTGCGGAGCTGTTGTCTGCTTGGTGCACTGAATGCCCTAGTGTGGGCTTGTAGCTGATTTTGCAAGTATTCAAGGTGTTGTACAAAAGTTGGTAATGAGAGAGTTGATCATATTGCAAGTATGTCCTGAAGAAGAAGAAGATTGAGTAAGCATTCATGTTTACCTTCAAGACACCATCATAATGAAGAGAGAAGAAAAGGGTACCATGTTGATCAAGACTTCAAGTTTACCAGTGCGGCTCCGAGTTCAAGCCACAAGCAAACCATGTCGAACCAACGGACACGTGTTGAAGAGACTACTACCGCATCCTTGCCAGGACTTCATCCTCGCGCATCATCATAGCCGCACCGACCACTAACACGAACCACAAGATCTGTTGGCCAAACCATACTTGAAATGAAGCCATAGGAGGAAAAAAGGGCGTGAATTAGCAGACATCGTCATATCAAGGGATCCCGGATGTAGGGTTTCTTTCGAAGAGCTTGGACGCAGAGGCCAGAGCGGACGATGCCTCCAGAAAGGTGACAGCGTCTACATACACCACCGCCGTAAGCCCCAACGAATTTGGGCCCGACTTTCTCCTGTTGTCTCGCTGAGAAATCCAACGCTGCCTAGCCCACCTACACCACCGCCGCTGGGCACCCGACCACAAGGAGACCAACCAAGGCCCATTGTCCCAATGCACCAGATCTGGAGCACTACACCTTTCCACAAGGATGTCCGAGGTAAACCAAGGCCCCTGCCAACACAGATGCAGCATGCGACCATTAGAGTCACGCCCCTGTCTGAAAGGCGGAGCCGTGAGAGCCGCCTCCATGACCTAGACCCCGCCAGACACGTCGTCGTGAAGCTGCGCCATCAGAGAGTGGGAGGAGTAGCAACCACTATGTCATGTCGCCTGGGTCGCCACGTCGTCTGAGGAGAGAATGCTGACGCCGGCGAAGAAGCCATAGCCACCTTGAATCTTTGGAGAAACGGTCACTCCACTTGTTGTGTGGTCGCCGTACGCGATGCATGCTTAGCACGCCTACATCCTAGTCGGTGGCGATGGGAGGTCGAGGAGGGGTTGGCGGCTAGGGCCCCCCTGAGCCGGCCCTGAGAGAGCGGCACACGGTCTAGGTCAATACCCTTGTTGTGTTGATGAATCTATACCTTTGATATATTTGGAGTATGTAACTATACATCTCTACCTTTTGTTTTCCATCATTTTAATAATACAGATTGGTGTTATTTTATCATATTATATTCAGTTTTGCTTATTCTTATTTGAGTGAGAATTAAGTCAGATCTCAGTCAACTATAGGACCGCCATATTTAAATCGTGATTCATGCGGTCTGTATGTTATACATGGGCTGCATATCACATTTTCCCCCGTCACATGTGTGTTACACATAGGTTGAAATTGAAATTATCCTAGTTGTAGGGTTGCACATGACTTGCAGCTGAAATTTTCTCACTTACACATATGTTGCACATAATTTACAACTGAGATATTTCCAGTTGGAGGTGGGTTATACATGAGTTACAACTGAAAATTTTCTAGTTGCACATGAATTACAATTGAAATTGGGTGACATCGTTTAATTGAGAACTAAGTTAATTCCTGTTTTAGTAAGAATTAGCAGCTCCCTACTCCTTCCACTACAAGGAAATAGCTAATCACCGGTGTGGCGTTTTTGCCATCACTGGCGAGAAAGGGCCACGCTGGTACCAACGTCATGCCAGTGCTATTTGGGATTACCGGCGTGTGCGAGTCCACGCCGGTAACATTTTTAGATCAACGCCGTGTGCAAGTCCACGCCAGTAACATATTCGTATTACCGGCGAGGGAGGCCACGCCAGTGATAATTTTTCAGAAATTAAAAAAAGTTATTGTGGTTGAATTTAATAGACGACAATTACCAGCAAAATACATGGAAACAGAAACATAAACATTAACAGAAATAGCACCGGCAGTAGCTGCGCCACTCAACAAAGTTCTTATTGTTAATCTAGTTAACTTATTTGTAACCTAGTCACTTAGGCACTCGATCACCTTAGGCTCAGGCATGAAGTCGTGATCATGTATAGGGTCATGATCCTCAGACTCGGAACTGTCGGAGTTGTCGGGGGCCCTATAGATGAAGTAGGTCTCGACGACACCTTGGTCAAGATAGAAGATGCACCTCTCAGCAGGTTGCATGCCGTAGAAAACAACAAGTTCTGTCCAACGAGCGACGACACTGAAATATGTCCGGCCCATCGTGTTTGGTGCACAGAACTCTGAAACTCCAGTTGGGATTCGTCATCTAGACCAGGTTGACCTCAAATGTCCTGTTGGTAGGCACAAACCCGTAGATGGAGTTCACGCCGAGGAGTGGCCCGATCTTCATGGCGTAGGATCGAATCAGGGAGGATAACTAGCTGCAAGTAACCGGGTAACTAGCTTTATACCTGCCAAGGTTGGATGCAACCCGTACGTTGGGGATGACTGACCGAACCTACAAGAACTCCAACCCGCTGTCCGAACAATCGTAGAACCACAAACCGGGACTAACCCACACAAAACGGCCGGAACCGTAGAGCACGAATTAGGGGGACCGGAGGCTCCTTCTCGCCAATCCGGATGAACTCACAAGAGCAAAGGAAGCAAGATCTCTTGGATCTCAAGCAGTCTTGGCTGAAAGGTTATAGCTGGTTTTTGGTTTGACAAAAGGCCTCTAAAAAGTTGGGGGAGATGGGGTTATATAGCAGGGACAACCCCCCTTAGCTAGGTGGGAACATGATTCAAAATACTCAGCATTTTCGTGGCTTCTTTGGGAGTGTAAGCAGTCAACTTGGAGAGTTATAGGAGAGCTTCTCGGAAAAACGCGAAGCATTTATCAGGCTGAACACTTTCCACCAAAACTGACTTTTCTTGAGCTACACAACTTCAAATGATGTGAGGTTTCTTGCGTTGGAAAGAAAACTTCAAGGAGCTTCTGATGGTATACCCCAAAGGCCCCGTCTCTTCTCCATCATAATATGGCACATCAAAAGATCAGAGACAAATTTCTGGCAGACATAGATTCTCTGGAAAACATTGTTTCTTCATCTTCAACATTGTTTTTGTTCGTCTTCAACATTGTTTCTTTGGCTTTTCGTGAGCTCATATGTTGTTGGATCCCTTCGGTGTATACCTAAGTTCAACCAACAAAGAAGGGGATGAAAGCACAGCCATTTTATCAAGTTTATAAGGTAAACTTAAGTTAGCGTTCAGCTGGTGTGTTTGTTTGGTTCGACTTAGTAATTCTTTCCAACTAAATTGTGCACTTTGGTGAAATGTCAAGTATGTTGTTGCCATGTGCTCATCATCCTCCCTCCCTTGATGAAGAGTCGTCCTCGACTCTCCTTTGTCTACACAAGATAAGTAGAAAGGAAGTAGATAATATCTATGTAAAGAAATTGTGCAATCTTCATTTGTACCTTTCACCTTAGCATTGTGTTGCATCTGATCTTGTATTTGTCTGTCACAACTTGCAATTTGCCTAGAGATGCTTGGTGTTGTCTCAACGACCAGGATGTCCTCATCATCCCCCCTAACTTGAAAAGGAGTCGTCCTCGACTCTAGCTGGTCATCACACAAAAGACAAGAGGGCAATACCAAATCATAATGCAAAGGTTTCATGATATATAGAATTTTAGTGTTCAAATTTGCTAACTTCTTATCGGTGCCAACATGATGTTTTGTTCGGCTCAGTAGCTCCTTCCAACAAACATTTTTATGGAGTAAAAATTTATAATCAGTCATGATCCTTATTATGTCACTCTCCCTTCCTTGGAGAAAAGTCATCCTCAACTCCTTATTGTCTTCAACATAATGACTTGAGGACACAACAAAATAACTAGGCAATGGGAAACTCAAATACTTACGTGTTATTGTTAAATTTTTGAAATCATTTACGTTCTCCCCTAGGTTTATAAACACATGTTGTTGGATGGATGATGCACATGATGCCCCAAATAATTTTCCTCTGATTTCATCTCGCCAACGTATCATTTGTTCATAAGTACATACCTCCGAGTGCATCAAAAGTGATGATCTTTTCGGTTTTACCTCATTGAGTACCTCCATGCCCTTGTGGATGTTAATCTGCACATATGCTTTATGTGTGGTAGTGCTCCATGTTCCCAATAAGTGTTCCTTGATCTCCTCCTCCCATCGTTGCAAGAGGGCAGCAAGGTATGATCTCAAAATCTGCACATTATGCAAGGAAGAAGACCTTCGTGAGCTGTTAGTAAGTGTAAAATCTTCTCCGTTTTCTGTTGGTGGATCACGCATCTCACTGATTTTGTGTTGGGTGGTCTCATTCTCAGGTTTGGTGGACTCATAAAATTGAACAATCCTTTCACTCTTATTGTGTGGAATATTTCTTGGTGGATCACTCTTCTCGCTCTCCTCATCTTGAGCAATCTCAGCATCACATTTTGTGGACTCACATAACTCACTAATGCTCTCACTCTCATTGCATGGAACATTTGGTGGTGGATCTCTGATCTCTCTTTCCTCATCATGAACAACCTCAACCTCATATTTGGTGGACTCACTAATCCTCTCATTTTTATTGTGTGAAATATAAGGTGGGGAGTCACTCATCTCTGTAATATTAAGTTGGAGGCTCTCACTCTCACATATGGTGGTATCACACAACTCACTAATTATGACACTCTCAATTTGTGGAATTTTAGGATGTGTATCACAAATCTCTCTAATCTTCCCACTCATATTTTGTGGAATACCATGTGGTGGTTCACTCCTCTCTCTAATCTTTTGGGGAACTCTCTCTTTCTTGCGTTTGGTGGAATCTCTCTCCCTATTATGGTCACTCTTGATATATGGAGTTTTGGGCTGTGGACACTCTTTCTCACGTAGGTTTGGAGACACTTTGTTCTTCAAAGAACAAGGAGCAGCCATGGTAACCAACGGAACATTGGGGTGATGTTGGTGTCGAGCCCCATTTTCATGGAGTGTGATATGCTTGTCAAACATCCTCTCCATGGCTTGAAGAAGATCGTTACAAAACCGCTGCATGTCCGTGTGAGTGGCCACACGATTTTTATCTCCATGGCTCTTTCAGTGCGCATTTGGCGCAAATCCTGCCATGTTAGTAAGGCTAATTGTGGAAATGGTAACATAGTAAACTTTGTGGAAACACACAACCTAACCTCTCACTTACCAAACCTCTTATGAGTTCACATCAGATTTGCACTTCTCTTGGATGTGTTAAATTGATTGAAAACAGGGATCAAAGAACTAGCTTCAGTTTTTGGTGGAGCTCTAGGTGGGGTAAACAAAGAGGATTGTGCTGAAATCAAGTTGATGCAAACCAAGATTTTGAGAGAAATACTAGCCCATGCACCAAGATTGAAAAACGAACAGCACACACACAACTTCTGAAATTTTCTACCAAGCTGAAACTTTTTGGATCTTGCTCAACACTTTCTTTCTTTTGACTCTTTTTTTTCCTTTTCTCCTTTCTTTTCTATTTTTTTCTTTTCTCTTTTTTCTAAACAACACAACATATCTAAAAACAACTACAAAGATAAACTTGGTGCAGATCTAAAAGATGGTAAACATGCAAGGGATGCAACAACAAGATCTCGGCACCAATAAGGCTTGGGATTTATTTGTGGTGAGGCTTTGGACTATAGGACAGAAAAAAAATTGCTTCAAAACCTACCGATCTAAAGGGATGATAATAAGAACTATGATAATAGATCCTACCGTGTAAACGAAAGCTCTGATACCAAGATGATAGGCACAAACTCGTAGATGGAGTTCATGCCGAGGGGTGGCCCGATCTTCACGGCGTAGGATCGAATCGGGGAGGATAACTAGCTGCAAGCAGCCGGGGTAACTAGCTTTATACCTGCCAAGGTTGGATGCAACCCGTACATTGGGGATGGCTGACCGAAGCTACAAGAACTCCAACCCGCTGTCCGAACAATCGCAGAACCACAAACCGGGACTAACCCACACAAAACGGCCGGAACCGTAGAGCACGAATTAGGGGGAACCAGAGGCTCCTTTTCGCGAATCCGGACGAACTCACAAGAGCAAAGGAAGCAACATCTCTCGGATCTCAAGCAGTCTTGGCTGCAAAGCTTATAGCTGGTTTTTGGTTTGACAAAAGGCCTCTAAAAAGTTGAGGGAGATGGGGTTATATAGCAGGGACAACTCCCCTTAGCTAGGTGGGAACATGATTCAAAATACTCAGCATTTTCGTGGCTTCTTTGGGAGTGTAAGCAGTCAACTTGGAGAGTTATAGGAGAGCTTCTCGGAAAAACGCGAACATTTTTCAGGCTGAACACTTTCCACCAAAACTGACTTTTCTTGAGCTACACAACTTCAAATGATGTGAGGTTTCTTGCGTTGGAAAGAAAACTTCAAGGAGCTTCTGATGGTATACCCCAAAGGCCCCGTCTCTTCTCCATCGTAATATGGCACATCAAAAGATCAGAGACAAATTTCTGGCAGATACAGATTCTCTGGGAAACATTGTTTCTTCATCTTCAACATTGTTTTTGTTCGTCTTCAACATTGTTTCTTTGTCTTTTCGTGAGCTCATATGTTGTTGGATCCCTTCGGTGTATACCTAAGTTCAACCAACAAAGAAGGGGATGAAAGCACAGCCATTTTATCAAGTTTATAAGGTAAACTTAAGTTAGCGTTCAGCTGGTGTGTTTGTTTGGTTCGACTTAGTAATTCTTTCCAACTAAATTGTGCACTTTGGTGAAATGTCAAGTATGTTGTTGCCATGTGCTCATCACCTGTGGTCAGTAAAGGCAACGCCCACATGCTCCAAGAAGTCACGCCTAGCCCTGCACGATGTGTTCTGAGAAAAACAACTAGACATTAGTGTTATTATAATGCAACAGTTTAATCAACGAAATAAGAGAACATTTCACAAGAAACATACATAAAAATGTGCCTCGTATGAACATTGCACATCATGAACTTCCAAGTGTTAGAACTAAAGGACCAAGAGAAATGTAGAACCAATGTTGTTGTACATATCAGTAGGTCCTTTAGACCAACACTCGAATAGATAGGTCTAAAAGTTTCAAATTGGCACATGGATCAAACATATATGTTTACCAACAACTATCAACAAGAAAAGTAGGCTCATAACATGTCAAATTTAAACATACTATAGTAGTTTGAACATCCTCTGACAGAATTACGCCAAACTTCCTATTCATGCATTCGGGATAGCCACAATCCTCACACTGATACATTTTGCTGCATATTATACATATAGCAACAATAGGAGAGTTTACATTAAACATGAAGTAGTCTAAACATGAACTCGAATACGATAAGTTGCATATTATACATGAACCAGACTACGATAAGTTGCATATTATACATGAAATACTACGATAAGTCTAAACATCACATAAAGGAAACGGTCCAAACATCAACATAAAACAACAGTCTAATAATGAACAACTCAAAGAAGTAGACATGTCGCTCTATGGGTCCCTCCCCAGCTAAGCCCAGAACATCGGGTCTGCGGGGTCGTCAGTATCCTCGCTCCCCCACGGCTGACCCGAAGAAGTGCGGAACGGAGTCCCGCCTATCCACCTCGACCCAGTACCTAGGGTCTATGTGGTGGTAAGCATCAGGGTTGGGCGGCCCAAACACATGCTGCTGCTCCTCCTCCTCCTTCTCAGAAAACCAGTCCTCCTCCTAGTCGCCCTGCTGCTGTTGCACCTGCTGCTGCTCCTCCTCAGAATCCCAGTCCCCCTGCTGCTCCTCCGCCCAGACCCCCAACGAGTGACGTCCTCGTTAGAAGGATCGGCGCCGTAGGAAGGACCGGTGCCAAATAGCTGGTAAGACAGCAGATCCAGCTTCTGTTGCAGAAGACGCATCACCAGCGGGTCGTCGTCGGGGTGAACGTTGCGCCGTGCGATCTGCGCCTCAGCTATGTAGTGCTCCCTCTCCATGGCCATGTTTACCTATCTGATCTCAGCGGCGCGAGCTGGTCTACACGGTGGCGATCCTCAGGGAAGTTGAGATCAATGTCCTTCTTATTCCCGTACTCGTGGATGACAAAATAATCGTAGGCGCGTGCCGCCTCCTCCAGGGTTGGGAACTGGTATTTGTTGCCCAGGCATGTAAATACTACAGTTTCACAATACTTCGGTTTTACAAAAAAATTGTTGCCGAACTATTGGCGTCCATCCGACGGAGTGTTTCTCCGCTGAACATAGGTGATACGTGAACCGTTGGATAAATATGTTAGATGACTAGGATCATTTGGATCACCCCTCTCTCTGTCTTTTTATATTAGTGGTGATGGTGATGTGTGAAATTGTTTCCCTACATGCATGTGTGAAAGCAATCTGCATGGCCACGTCCTGCTTGTTCTCTCGCCGTTTCGGTGGGCCTAATCAACTCGCTTGGGTTTCCAATCTTACACACGCTAATTAACTGAAAATCGCTCATAGCCTCATAGGTCGAAACGTACTAACTGAGGAGATCAATTCCGTCGAGTAGATTGCCACCTTGGTGGCGCTGCATTTTCTAAAAGGACCTAAATTCCGGAAGTCCGGAAGGGAGGTAGTATTATATTACAGTATATTATTAAAGGACTGTGCTAACAAGGGCACGTGCCCTAGATTAGCCTTCCGTGGGCATGGAAAGAATATGGTAGCCAAGCCATGCGTGCATGTAGCCACGTAGATTGCTTTTGGTTTTCAAACTTTAAAATGGTTTATCTCTTAAATCGTCAATCAAAATTCAAATCCGTTTTCATGGTTGACTTTGTCGCGACGAGATCTTAAAAAGTATATCTCATCTTGATATGTTTTGACAACTTTTTTTTATCCTAGTTACCAGATTATAGTCACTTAGTTATCAGGTATTGTCAAGTTAGTTACCAGGTTAAAACCAAATGGTTGCCTGGTTATTTGAACTTTATACTCACCAATGTAATTCTTTCCTGACTGTAATTCCATATTTTACGTGTTTAGAATGGATCAAATACTAACTCTTTGAATGTGTAGATCATGGCTATGACAAAAAAAAACATGTAAAATCTACCTGGTAACTAGGCATTATTTGGGTGGTAACTTTCAACAGTAATAAGTTAACTATAGTATATAACCTGCCAACTGACGACAAAAAAAAAGTTCATCAAAACATATTAAGATGAGATCTTGTTTTAACGTACTCGTCGATACGAACCAAGCGGTGAAAACGGATCGTCAACTAGGTTAACGGTTCAAGAGATAATTTATTTTAAATTTTCGATTATGGTAAAGATTCCTTTCATGCATGCATGCATGTGTTGGTCCCTCCGCATATATAAGCAAAAATGCGCGCATGATGGAATCGCTTACTGGGCCACGTTGATTAACCGTTATTGTGTTAAATTCACGATATATACATGATTGTCCATGAACTAATCTCGGTCTCGATGAGCCATTCGAGTGGTAAGGCCCTCGTGTATTTGCATGCGCTTTTGTATAGCTAAGGTTGAGGGGCCAATGCAGGAGCTGTTTTTTTTTTTTTGAGGGACAATGCAGGAGCTGCTTTTGTAGCGATAGATCTGCAAGTCATACGGTGATGCTGAATTGCTGATGCTATGTAAGGTTCTAGCTCCATGGACTAATCTGCTTGACGCCCTTGCGGATGCTGGCCTGCCAACAAATACATTTGTCACGGGTAAGTGCATTGCATGGGTAATGTTAAAACAAGACAATACTAGTACTAGCGAAGAACAGGTGTGCACCCAACTTCAGTTTAACTTTAGCCTTAATAGGTCTACTCTACAGCATAGACTTATGAATTCTTGAATAACTAACAGATAAACGGTTGTACGTCTGTTGCAGTTGTTCAACGGAGCAGATTCCTCAGGGCCGATTGTCAAAAGCAGAAGGGTGTTGGACACCATATGAAAAAAAAATGTCTAAAAAATTTCACATGACATGACAAATCAGCTCCATATTTTCAACAGCCTTGGAACTGCATGTCAAACAAAACAAAAACAGCCTTGTTGGGAATGCATGGAACAGTTCCTCTTGCTCATGCGTACGTGCAATACAAAATTCTCGTTTTTTCTTCACTCAAGCCATTAATTTGGGGTGAATATGGTTTTTGCTAACTGAGTTCTACACGCAGGTCTGTTGGTCCCTAGCTGTCATCGACAAGATAATAGCGCCACGCTCTGGTGACAAAAACGATTCTTGCATACAAAATTATCTATGTAATCAACTTCGAAAACTCCTATTTGAAATTAACTTGAATAAGTTGGCTTTGACGCGCTGTGTTCTGTTGTTTGGTGCTAACAACCTTAAAAGATGTAGCTTGCTGGCTTTTTTTTTTTTTGCTCGTACAGAATGTTAATAACTGACGATTTATCATTGCAATTCCATATTAGCCGAACTGTTTTACTATACTTGTTTTCTAGCCACATGGGTAAGTGCTTAGATCTGATGTTTTAATACTTAATTTCACATAAGCATAAGTGATAGCTACAATGGAGTGCAGCACTCGCTGTAGAAGAAACAGAGGGAGAGGCATTAAAATGCAGAGGAAAGGCGAAAACGGGAGCAGAGACTTACCCACAGGTGCGATGTGGAAATATTGGGAAGGCTCCTGTTCCTCCTGAACCTGGTGATCCTAACCGAACCCTTGGCACCGTCGCCCCCTACGTCGCCGTCGTCCGGGTCCTCGCGCCCGTCGGCTTGCTGCCAGTGACCTGATCCACGGCTGCGGACGTCGAAGAAGTAGGAGATGGAGGAGGAGGACAAGGATGACGAGGAGGACGCGGACGAAGACGCCGCTGGCGAACAGCACGAGGCGTCGTGATCATGGCCGTCTTTCTTGCCACACGCTGGCACCGACGCCGCCGTGGCCTTCCTCCAGGAAAAGGCGCCCCCGCCGGCGCCCCGCATCAACCGGTAGCTCACCGTGCTCCCGCTCCTCCTCACCGGCCTTGGCGGCTTCTCGGCTCCGCCTCGGACGTAGGGACCCTGGAGCACGGTCTTGGGCGAGGAGGACGAGTAATCGGGCCTGGCTGCCGCCTGTAGCCGCGGCGGCAGCTTCAGCGGCGCGGGGCGCGCCACGGCGCCACCCTCGCGATCACCGCCTGCTCTGGCGGTGGCGCCGTCATCAGCGGGGAGTGGGCTCGCAGTGGCAGACGAAGGGAAGAACGTCAGAGCGCTGGCCGTAGCTTCGCGCAGCTTGGGTTTCCCGGGCGCGTCCTCCCAGTGGAAGGGCACCGTGATGATTCGGGACCGGAGCGGCGGCGTGGACGGGCACGACGGCGAATCCAGGCCGAGCACCTTGCTCGTACGCTGCCGTGCGCGGACGTGGTAGAGCGCGGGCGCCTTCCCGCTGCTCACCGTCGTCGTCGTAGCCTTTTCCGTCCCCATGTATTCCCTCAACTCTCGCTCGCGCGCTGCTGTGATCTTTAGACGTCCTGGATCGATCTCCCTCGAAAGCTCTCTGCGCGGGAACACGACGATCCCAGGGCAGCGCACAATATAAAGCCTGGTCACAGAGGAGGAGTGACGTACAGTAAACGGAGTGAAGGAGATGCGCGGGAGCGGGCGGCGCGTCTAGAGGCGTGACGCTGATAAATGGAAGTCGTGACTTGGAGACACCACACAGATCACATACTACGAATCAATTCTCTTGCGAGCGAGTGGACAAGCCTGCGCATGGGCAAAGGTGGAGAAACCGATGAAATGGCGCGCCTTGAAGATTTCAGCGACAGAGACAGTGGCTGGCCGGCAGCACCGGCTCGGGACGCTCATGACCCAAACGTCAACGGCGTCGTTCTGGTGCTGTCACCTACGCAAGTGCAGCACTCACCCCGCTCCTCACAGTCAAAACAACTACTCCCAATGAATTGCTCCGTCCACCTTCAATCCAAATGGAACGGCCGTTGGAGGAGCGGGCAGAAAATTTGGACCCGGGATGACGTACTGGGCTCCTGTTTTTCTCCGTCCTGTCGAAATCTGGGCAGCCTTCGCTTTCATGTGTTTTGATTTAGCGAGAATGACCAGTTCTCTCAAAGATGCTCGTTGCCGTTGCCTAAACGTCCGGGCACATGCCCACTAGTTCAGTGAATGTGCAAAGCTTCCGTCACTTCGGCATCACCGCTGCAGTGCCAACTGCCACTGAGCCCAGCCAGGAAAATCGGTGGCTCAAAGATCTCATCAAATTTGAAGTCCCTACGCCATCGGCCAAGAAGATCCAACTGCGGTATCATCTGTACCCTGGTGGCTGGTGTGGAAGGAAGGCAACAGCCGAATCTTCATCATATCCAAGGCGGCCAGCGAATGCAGGGTTTTGCTCCACCATCGGTGTTGAGCTCCGCGCCTGGCAGAGAGCTCTTGTTGTTACTGTGATGTGCGTACTATCTGACTAGTTTTTACTGATGGTATTTTCACCGGCGCCTCCAATAGCCCCCCAACAGTTAAATGGGGTACTAACAAAATATTCGCTTCAGCGGCACCTCCATCGGTCCGGACAGCCCGAAAAATGTTCAGCATCCCCGTGTGCGTCCCCAATTTTCGGGCTCGGTTTGCGGGTACCGAACAAGTCCAGATGCACCCGCCACGTAGGACTCAGGCAAGTGAGCGCCACATGCCACCAACCTAGCGGTGAGATATACATTGTTTGGTCGACCAAAATTTCCCTCCACTTATACATTACCGCCTGCCAAATCACAAAATCCTCAAATTATTCCCTGCCCTCCCACCCGCGTCTCCGCAAACCTATCCTTTCTCGATGCCTTGTATCCTCCTACCCCCCCCCCCCCCCCCCCCCCCCCCCTTCCTCCTCGTGACCCGTCGTAAAGCGACACCTTGTACGGCCCCTCTCATGACCCCTCCTAAGACAACGTCGTTGGACGACAAGGTGAAGGAGCTGTCGAGGAAGGAGGTAAAGCCAAAGCCGTGGGAGCTGACGTCGGAGGAGCTGGCGATGTGGGAGGTGCTCCAAAAGTTGTTGAACGCCTAACGAGCTGCCCAAATCAAACGCGTGAGGGAAAGAAAATGTAAGGCCTCCGCGTGGACTCCTTCGGTGTCGACATGGCTACTGATTTCAGCCAAGGGAGCACCATCGACGCCCCTAAACATAGTTCCTTGCCTTGCCGTATTCCCCGAACTTCCACGGGAGGACCCCGTTGCACCACGTATAAACGCTCCTCTCCCAAGGGGGGCGACAACATGTCACCTGCGTCGTTGACCCAACAACGGTCTTCTCGTCGGTTGCGCTTGTCAACCAAGGCCTCGACCTCAACCAAGAGGCCGTTACTCCGGCGCTACGAGCGGATGGACTCGCGCATGGTTACGCCACCATGGGTCCCTGACATCAACTGTTGAGGGCTGGTGACGCCGACAACCTGTTCGACAGAATGGCCGACATTGACGAGGTGCATATTCATAAAACATTTAACCAAGTATGTGCATATGTGCATTGAATGATGTCGGCAACGAGTACATGTATGATTGAGTGGTCCGACAATGTGGATTTTGTGCATGGAATGAAACCGGCAATGTGAATGTATACATTGAATGATGTCGGCTATGTGAAACGTTGTACATTGAATGATGTCGGCTATATGAATGTTCTTTGTAGCCTAAAGCCACCGACACCGTCACGTCGCTTATCCATGTTGGTATCGCTTCCCATGCTGTCTAAGGCGGCGAGGCCGGCCAAAATATACAAGAGGAAGAAGATGAACGAGATTTTGAGGCCTTCAATCAAGCACTCCTAGCGAAACAAGCTTGGCATATTCTCACAGTGCTGAGCTCTCTATGTGCGAGGGTTCTCAAAGCAAGGTATTTTAAAAATTCAGACCTACTACACGCGGGGTGCCCAGGCCGTGGATCCTTTTCATGGCGCAGTATCCTTCATGCACGTGATCTCCTAAAGCTAGGTCTGATTTGGAGGATCGGGGACGGGTCCTCGGTTGATGTCTGGAGTAGCTCCTGGATTCCGAGAGCTGGTTCACAACGGCCTCTTGGGTGCAGACCGGAGGCACCGGCCTCACTGCTAAAAGTCTCGGAGCTCCTCACTGATGATGGTCTCGGATGGAATGACCAAAAGCTGCGACGGTTTATGTATGATTTTGATGTTGATGATGTGAAGAAGATCCCTGTTGGAGGTCCGGGGTCGGAGGATTATGTTGCTTGGAACTGGACTAAGAATGGTCAATTCTCGATCGGTACGTTCGGCTTATCACCTCAAGATGCAGCAGAAAGAAGTTAACAGTGGAGGAAGAGGCTGCTCAAACTCCGTTGAAGCCCACAAGGGCTGGCTCGCATTGTGGGGTGCAAATGTCCCAGGAAGGTGAAAGTCCATGTGTGGAGGCTATTGAAAAATGGATTAGCTCTGGGTGCCGAATTGCAGCGGAGGAAGATCAAGCTGGGAATTACTTGTATTGCATGTGGAGGTAATTTGTTTTCTTTCGTCAAAAGTTGAGTCGATGAACTCAAACACAAATACGACGTGCACTACACATGACCCAATATCCGATCGAATTCGACCCGTTTGGGCCCAAACCAGACCGGTTAGTACACCAATTCCCGTGGTGGCCGCGATCCGATCTCCGTCGTTGCCAAGCAACCCACCTCCATATTTTTCCCCTGCGCCACTGGATCAACCACCCCTCTTCCTATTCCGCCTGGATCTCTGCCTCTGATTCTGCGTTCTTCCCTTGCATCTCTGCTGCAAGGTTCCATCCGATTGAAATTTCTATGCGTCCGTCCCTCTTGTTCTGCAGGGATTTGCAAATTTTCCCCCTTTTGGTTTGTTAATCGATTCCTTGTGTCTGTTTGGCTGTTGGCAGGAAGCAGTAATGGCAGGGAGGGGGAATATCGCGTCGAACAATTCCGCGCTCATTGCCATCATCGCTGACGAGGTGATCAATCGACCGCTCTGACATTTTGACCGTAATGCTGCTTGATGTTTCCTTCAATAATTGAGCATCTGTTGAATCCCGAGCATGAACTAGATAGCTAGGAGTTGGGGATGACTTTTGCATTCCTTTTCCTTACCCCGGCAATCGTCCTAGTGTTTGGCAAATATTTCGGTATCCCCATCCGTGCTAGGTGATGGTAGACGGTGATATAGCCTTGGTATAATGTATAGCAAGGATGATTCGACGATACTTTACACTAAGCATTGCTCCATAATGTCGTTGTGGTTACAAAATATATCACTTTTTCCATAATACAGAAAACAGAAGTTGACTTCTTACTGTAAATGCCAATTTGTCGAACAAGTTTGACAACCGAAATATTGTTACGATGATCGATGATATCTTATCGATTTTTATTGTTTTCACATTGAGCTTTTTTATTCGTGTACCTTCTTGTGGATAACAGTACTATCATGAAGTTGTTTACATAACGGATTTTTAGTCTACAGTTGACTGTTTTCTATGAAATTATGTTGAATGATTGCCAATAGAATGTTTGAAGTATCGTCCAATAAAAACCCTCCTCGTTGTCTATTTTCTTAAGCATTTCTTAGTAGGGTTTTACTATCTTTTCATCTGTATCCCTCTTCTATTCATTTTGTTAGACAAAGGCAAAACTTTATTCATTATTATTTTAGGAGATATCTTTACTGGTTTTATCAGTCCTGAGCTTTCATATATTTTAAACAATCTCAAATGTCACTTCTACTCACATAACTCCATTATGATTTATTTTTGTGCTACTGTTTCGTACTTCTGTTAGATGCACTGATCCTGGGGACTTGAATAAATATTTATTTATGTTTCAGAAACAACAGTGAAACAGATTGAAGATGCATTTAAAGAGTTCACTGCGAGGGATGATATTGCGATTGTGCTCATCAGCCAATATGTAAGTGAACCATCATTATGAATGCACATCATTTGTTTTCTATATCACCTAAACAAGAAAGAAGCAATTGGAGGGTGGTCACGAGTTTCTGTGGTTCATTAGTCCTGATTACTTTCCTTGGACTCATCTCCTTCAACTGTAAATAAAGTGAGGCTGTTGAAACTCAAAAGGTCCCATCGTAGTAGATTTAGCTGTATATTAACAAGGAGAATATTGCGGGATTTTAAACTCCTGCTAGTTTCCTGTGCCTTGAATAACTTTGCCATCTCGAATATATGATGTCTGACTTGATTTAGATACAAAAAGTTTCCAACAAAATAATTCTAGTCATATCATGTGTCACTTACTCCTCAAGTAAACCTCTCTCGAACCTCTTAAAAATCAAACTATATTTATACTGCATGCTCAGCAGCAGGTATGTCCTATCATGCAAAACCCTACAAAACATGTCTAAAGCATTTGGGAAATCATTTAGAACATTACCAGAACCAGATGCAGATGTTTGTCTTGTACATGTTGATCCAAGTAACCCAGTGAGAGGATAGGATAGCTTCTTACATGTTTGTAATATGTTACAGATTGCAAACATGATAAGATTTCTGGTGGATAGCTACAACAAGCCAATCCCTGCTATATTGGAAATCCCATCCAAGGACCATCCATATGATCCAGCAAGTGATTCTGTCCTTTCCCGTGTGAAGTATCTATTTTCTTCGGACTACTCTGCTGATAGGCGTTGAATAGCGACCTTGACGATACCGAACAGGGTCATCTCCCTTTGATTGGACTCTTAACTTGCTCGTTCTATGTATCTGTATTAAATTATTCTATCATTCTGTTGCGGGCATGAGCAAACACGAGAACGAATAAGGAGTAAACAATTTGGATTGTACCTGCAGGTAAATGTATTTTTTATTTTGTTTTGCGGAATATGTAGCATGCCAATCAATTTCATTGGAGAACAATAATGGAAACGGGGAAAGTAAGTACTCCTATGCAATATGTTGTATGCTCGTTTCTTAAGTCTTATGCGGTGGTGCCATAGGCTTGATTCTGACCGTGCATGTGAGCTTCGGTGCAAGCACTGCGCAAGAGAATTCAGAACACCATCGCAGTATCGGCTAGGCACCAACGCATTATCCATCAACATGGTGTTCTGCATAAAACTCCACGCTAACTTCAACGATCAACGTTTGCCATGTCAGAATTCAGAAGGCATTATCCATCAACATGGTGTTCTGCATACAACACCACGCTAACTCCAGCAATCAACGTTTACCATGTCAGGATTCAGAAGGTTGTTTGCAGGATGCCATGGAAGGTGAGCGTGCCCTCGAGGTCCCCGATGATCCGCGCGATCCGCACCTCGAGTCCCCTCTGCACGTCCCGCAGCAGCGCCCCAACAACGTCCATGAACCTCCCCGTATCAACGCCGTCGCCAATGCCACCACCACCACCGGGGCAGCGCGGGCGAGGGTCGCGGCGATCCTGGACTGCATCTCCAGCAGCTTCTGGCCTGTGGCCACCATGTAGCGCTGCAGCTGGAACGTCTCCTCCAGGAACCGCGCCAGCGCCACATTCTGCTTCCTGCCACCCTCCCGCCCCCTTCCCCCGCTCCTCTTGCTCTCCTCCTGCAGCATCGATCCAGCAACCACTTCTCTTATTAAGTACTTATAATTGAAAATCAATGAGGAAAACACACATGCAAGAAGTGCAGCATCGGCCATTTACCATTCTCGCGCAGAGGTCTTCGATCTTGTCCTCGAGTGACTGGTACCGCTTAACGTGCTTGCTCACGAAGGAGATCAGCAGCTGGTAGCTCCTTGGGTGCTCCCTGCTTCCGCTACTGCCACTGGCCTCGTCGCTCATCGTTCCTTCGTTGCCTCCTTCAGCAGCAGCAGCGGCGTCGAGCTTCTCCAGCACGAGCTGCTGCTGTCTGAGCCTCTTGATCTTGTAGGACACCGCGAGAGCGTGGATGTCCACCCTACAAGCAGAGGGCTTCTGCTCTGGAGCGTCAGAGCGCGCCTCATCAGAGCTGGCGGTGCTGGTGGGTCGCGCGCGCTTATTGCCCGGATCGCTGTAGGCTTCCTTCTCTTCCTCGATCTCAGAACGGCATGAGTGATCCGTCGGGACGTCATGACGGCCGATGTCCATTGATCTCCTTGCCGCGGCGGAAGTGTCATTGATCGGAACTGGGAAATCGTATGCATCCGTATCAGATGTTTTGCGATCATCCAGCGGAACTGACTCGCTCAGTTCGACGATCTTTGCATGATCATGACCAGCGTAGGTAGTGGTCTCATTGCCTTCTGGATAGCTTGCGTCGCATGACCATCCGTTGGCTAAGCCGGAACCTGTTCTTTGGATCTTTATCGGCGAACACGGGATGCATTGCTCGGAAGAATTTTTGCTACCTTCGTAGTCGGCGACGACGGTAGGAGAAAAGGGCTCCGACTCGAACGCCGCGAGCTTCTCCTTGAGCGACGTCTTCTCGTTCTCCCTTTCCAGAAGCAGCGCTTCTGTCCCGGCACCGTTCTGCTCCTGCTGCGACAGCCTCCCCTCCATCTCCTGGATCCGGCACCGGAGCCGTGCCGCCTCGACGTCCATGCTCACGGCACGCCACCGGAACGCCTCCAGCTTCTCGTCCTTGAGCCTCAGCTGCTCCGTGAAGGCCTCCAGCTCCGCGGCATGCCGGTGCCTGATCATGGTCGTGTACTTGCCGGTCTCCATGTGGAACCACTCCTGCAGGTCCGTGTACTCCTCCACAACTGCGTTCCGGACAAATGGAAGGGCACCATCAGAAATCAAACAGGGCAAGATGTTTATGGTGTTCATTATTCACGTATTTGCTTAGCACACCTATTACACCGAACACAAGATTTTTTGCAGATTTACTACTTGATAATCATCAAGCACAATGTTAAATTTCTCTGAAAACATACAGAATAGGAAAAAAGAAGTAAGGAGTGTGGGACATACCGGGCTTGTCGTCTACATTGCTGGGATAGCAATCAACGCATTCGACAGTGGTCAGCTCCTTCGCCACCGGCGACAGCCGGCCTTTCTTGCCCTTCTCCACATGGTCAACGAACAGTATCTTGGTGTCGACAGAGTCGGGGGCCGTCTTGTCGGAGCACCCCGTGTGGTCCACCGTGGCGCAGCGCTGCGCCGACGACCTGGAGGATCCCCTCCGGTGCCTGGACTCCCACATCTTTCGCCACCGCTCCGCCTCCAGCTCCGCCTGCTTCCGCCTGGCCTTGCACATCTTCACTTCCCGCACAAACATCTCCCTGTCCTCCATGTCGATCTTCGACTTGCGCAGCATTGCGGAGAGGATCTTGTCCTTGTGCTCCGCGTCCCGCCGCAAACGCGCCGCCTCCACGGAGAGCTCCACGGCCGTCGCCACGGCCTCGTCCCGGCGCTCCAACGCGGCCTTGAGCTCCGCGTCCGCCAAATCCGCGCGGCGCGCGGCGCGGGCAAGCTCGCCTCCAGCTGCCTCTGCGCCGAAGCCGTCTTGTGCCTCTTCACGTCGTCGGCGTGCTCTTGCCGTTCCTTCCTTGCGCGCTCTCGCAGCTCTTCCGCCGCCTGCTCCGACGTCCTCAGCCTCTCCTGCGCCTCGTCGCGCCTCATGGTCTCCTGCTCCATGGCCTCGTCCTTGAGCGCCGCCGCGCGCTGCTGGTCCTCCAGCTGCCGCCTCAGCACCAACGTGGCCTCATCGTGCTTGACCTCGCGAGCGCGAGCCGCCGCGACTACGGCCTGGACCTGCCGTCGCAGCGACTTCCGCTCCGCGAACCACCGCTGCTCGTGCGCCGCGAAGATGCCAGCCACCTTCTCGTTGGCCCTGGCATCCTCCGCCCTTCTCCGCCGGAGCTCCTCGAGCTGGAGCTCCAGCTCGCCGATCTTCCCCTGCAGAGTGAGCTCTCTCGCGCGCGACCACCGGCACTGCCTCTGCCTCGCTCCAAGATCGCAGCCACCGGCATCCAGCTGGCTCGGTGCGACGCGGCGCCGAGTGGCGAGCGCGCAAGAGAGGCCGAAGTAGACTGCAGCTTGGTGCTGCTGCAGCATAGTCCCGGAAAGCGAGGGCGGCGCGCCAGCCACCATGGCCGTGCTGAACTTCCCCTGCCGTTCTTGCCTCATTCTACCAATGCTGACTGAGTAGAGTAGCACTGCCAGTGTGTATCACAATCATTCAATCAATACAGCCACTAAGCTAACGAGCGTAGGATTGAAGCCTTGTCGCATCTACTCCTACGCTCAGTGGATTATATATGAGGACGATTGACTGGCTGCTCAGTGGGCAGAGCGAGCGTAGTTAACTGCCGGTGCCATCATCGGCCGGCGTGATTGGCGAACGGGGGGGGGGGGGGTCAGGAAGAAGGGATGGGGCCTGGCAGTACCAGTAGGCTACATGAGTTGGAGAAGAGAATGAAAAGGATGGGATGAGAAAGCTGTCGCCGGTACGGGCAGCGAGGCAAATCAGTCAATGAGTGAGTGCAGAGGGGGTTCCAAATGGAGGCAGATGGAATGTATGTGAGCTTAACTTGCCTGTATTCGCAAAAAAAAAAGAGCTAAACTTGCCTGTCTAGTGCATAACAGCAGGGAATGATTGACTACTTGTAGTCTTGTACCACCTCTTGAGTTATTTAATACTCTCTCAGTTCCAAATTAAATGACTTCCATTTGTGCACATGTAAATATATCTATACATTTAACATGTCTAGATACATCCATATGTGGACAAAAGAAGATCATTTAATTTAGAACGGAGGGAGTACTACTGTTTTGCCATCAGGAATGGTATCTGATTCCGGCAATCTTGTTCTCGGGTGAACTCTACTCGCCGCTGGACGGTACGGTGCGCCTTTCGAGCCTGGGCGAGGGACAGGGGTCCTTTTCCGGTGGCGAGGACGGCGGAAGCTGGGTCCATGTGCGTTCCGGTGATGAAGACGACGTCATGTTCTCGTGGTGCTCCCATCTTGACCTCACCGAGGTTCTTGTTAGTGTAGCCAGGTTTTAGCTTAGGCGCCTCAAGCTGTTCTGTTTTTGTTGTATCTTTTGTTTGCTTGGGGCGTCTGATGCTTGTAAGCTGTTTTTCAGCATGCTGTTCTTGCCGTTGTGAACTCTGGAGCTTTGTTAATTCAAAGCTAGGCATTTTGCCTTTTTTAAAAAAATTAAGGTAGATTTGTTCCCCTTTTCGAGAAAAAAAATTAAGGTAGATTTGTTTTCATCCGGTATAGCCTCAACTTAATAACATATTATTGATTTAATCTGCCGATGTTAGATTTACATCATGATTCGTCCTATCCCTGTGAGTTGCCTTTAGGTTGTAACTGAACTTTTTTTCATTTACATAGGTGTTAGAACTGAGATTAAGTGATATCACGTGGCTGAAATTAAGTCAATTGAGAATCAGTGGCTCGTTCTTTTAAAGCCTTATTGAGCACGTTGTATCTCCTACTAACTTCTTGTTAGGTTCTCTAAAGGGAACATGTGAATACAGTTAGAACATCTACAATGGGTACCCTCGGTTTTGATCCGAATGCCAAAATATTGTCCATGTGGGGGCGTCCGGATATAGCGATGTGGATGCCCCTTCTCACTTTGTTGCTATTTTCATCTATTTCTTCAAATTTCTACGGTAGACGAAATAACTCTATCGCGTGGTAAATGTCTACATATAAATTAAATAATACTAATTCAAACATTGAAATATAGTTCATAAAATCATTCAAATTGAAAATAATACTTGGAAAGTTCCGAACAATAGATAGTTCAATCCGCTGCTACATGACAAAAAAATATTGGTCTCCTTTGAGCGTCGGCATGTGCACAACTAGATTGTATTGTAGTTATGCTTTTGTCACGAATATCCCGAGAAAGACAGTGAACTCGCAGGGGACTCTAGGATTTGGATCTGCAAGAGGGGCCATGTAGTCTCACTCCTCAATTCCTCATCAAATACAACTCAATAATCATCGCACTCACTCTCCATGATCATATTGTGCATAATAATACAAGCAGTCATGACCTCCCACATTTGTTTTAACGACCATGTTCTATCCGAGTGGAGGACAATAGCCCAACGAGTTTGTAGCACACCAAATGCCCGATCACATCCTCTTGTTGTGTTCCAATGAGAGATCGTGTGTTACCTTGGGGTTGGAGATTGTCTTCACAAATATACCTAGCGAGGATAGGTGTCATCGGCTAGGTGGTGTAATGTTGGTCATTAATCTCATTGTTGACCTCCAGAGCGTTTCCTTCAGCAAGTCTTGCAAACACTCGAGTGTTGCAACATGTCATTGTGATATCCTTGCATGCCAAAAAAAAAGGTGCAAAATCTACAACTCATAATCTGCCAGAGCTGCAAGCATGAGAGTGCACGCTTCAACATGACCTTTATATTGCCTTTTCAACCAAATGGGAACCTAACCTTACCGGCGCAATCTGCCTTCGGTATGAAATAGTCATCATACTAGCTCACACCTTACACAAGATGCATGAAGATATTTCTGACATACTAAAGCGTAGCTGAAACTTCTCTGAACCCAAAGTTGACTTGTCGAGTTTAAAATAATCATTTCATAGCATCGGCGGCCCATTGGCGATCACCTATGTCCGCCCCCATGTCGAACCTTGGCTGTGGGGCCATGCATTATGCTCCTTATCAAAATGCTCCTCATCAAAACATAGAAGATTTGTGAGGAGTATTATGTGCTCCTCATCATCGGCTTCATCATCGGATGATGCATCCTTTTTTTTAAATGAGGCTAAAGACTTGTTTTTTTCATCGATTATAGAGAAACGAGTTATTACATGCGAGAATCGCACAACTACAAGTCTACAAGGCGAGGCCAGTCAAGCGTCCATATATTTACGAAAGAAGAACTCATCGTCGACCTTGCGTGCTGTCAAAAGGCGTCGAAAACGATGGTGGCGGCAACGAAGGTCCACCGGTAGTGTCGCAGACAATATGGTGACGTAGACATCGACGAAATTGGGTGACTACGATGACCACTGTAGAGGGAGGATAAAACGGGTCCATAATTTGACCTATCAGTTTGGACGTTGTTTTTTTTTTTGTCCAGACACGGATCAAACCGATGTGGGACGTTCGGACGGCTGTTGGGCAGTTGGCAATGGTCAAGAGTCAAGACCAACTGTACCGGTCCAGGGAAAGGACTTGCGTTTCTGGCTCCTTTTCTTCCCTGGCTGTGAAAGGCCCTTTTTGTACTGCCGGTATCCACATGTGGCCTCCAAAAGCTGCCTTTACCGTTCCGGTCTTGTCTCCGGTAAAAGGTTCAGTCGTATCACAGTCAAGCCAGCAAGTATTTAACCAACTTTCTCGCTAGACGGTTAAAAACTGTCCTTGCTAGGATTGCATTAACCCCAAAGCAATTGTGAAAAAAAGGCCCCAAAGCTAGTACGTGTGGATGTCTGCAAGGCTGAGCCTAAATAGAAGAATATAGACCAGAGTAATTGATTTGAGAACGGGCCAGTAGTCCAGAGAGGGGACGATCTGAACGCGGACGCTGTCGCGTCCTATCTCACCGTTCGCCGTTCAGCAGGGATCTGTGTCGGTATAGTGGAAAGAAAGGCTCACAGCAGCAATACATTTCTATACACGCGCAGTAAATGTTGCACGGGTAGCCGCTTTTAGTTCCTGTCTGCCACATGGGTACCTTTCACCATTGCTCATCCGTGTGGTTTACCGCGTGGGGTCGCTGTCCCAAGTTGGTCCTTGAGAGAATTGAGAGAATTCCTTATATGTCACTGCCTTAAAACTTTGTTCCTTATTTGACACTCACAAATTTTTTCTCCCTATATGACCTCTGTCCAATTTTTCTTTTCTTTGGTGACACTCTAGTACATTTTCTTCACTAACGGTGTTAAAGAGAGGCGTGCAAAGATGTTTTTACCCTGGCGTGCAAAATTTTGTTCACTGATCTGGATTCAAAATTTTGGACAGAACCTCCCCTCTTTTTGGACGCCATATCTCAGACAATTCACATATATGTATACAAAATGCATCAGAACAACTAACAGATGGGTGCATGTTCCCGCATACATCAGGACAAGTTCAAATGTATCACGTAATGTTAAATCCACCAATACATCACATGATCAGCACAAAAGAATGGACCCCTCGTGGCCATTATATGAGAATCACAGGCTGAGTCTTCTTCTGCTTCTAGTGCTCATTGCCGGACTTGAAGGTTGCCATTTGTTGCTTCGTGTGCCCATTGCTGGGCTGTCGAGTGGCACCATAGGGATCTTGTCAGCACACTTTTTATTTTTACTCTTGCTTGTTATCTTCACAGGAACATTTGTTTCATCGCCAGCCATAGGAAACTCGATGGAAATTGGTTCCGGTTGATTTGAGCCGGTTCTTGATCTACATTTATACATGTATGGCAGCAATAGTTTGAGCAGCAATTGAAAACAAAAGCTAAACATAACATGTGAACTAATTTCAGAAACAATACCTCTTGGATCCAACCGATTCAGAATTGTCCCCCTTTCCCTTTTTGTTAGTTGTATTCTCCAAGCTTTTACTATTGTGAGAAGGAAACCAATCAGCATACAGAACAACTTTTAGTTTAATTATATCTAAAATTCTGAACTAGTTGTGATCACCTGTTCGATGCTCCAGAACCAATGCTAACACGTTTTCCCTTTTTCGTAGTACTGAACATGTGCAACTTCTAAATAACGTGGCGGGTACTCCAGTTTAATTGATTCAACCAGATTTTCATAATTTGTCAAGTCAGAATCAATAGCCTTCTCAAAGTAAAAACACTTGATCTCCTTTCAAGCTTTTCTTGGGTTGCCAAGAATTCTAATTTTCAGCAGATAAGTTGAATTTGGATCCATCCTATACATAGAACAGAAACCTACGCATGAGTTCTACTGCATAATCTGCTCATCAATCTGAGGAAGAAGAGGAAGAAACACTCACCCCGCGCCGTGGCCAAAGCCCGCATCCGCGCCTAGCCTTGGAGATGAGCCCGCAGCCACCCTGGCTGAGCTCGCGCCGTGACCTCCCGACGCCGTGCCTTGGCCGTCCGCAGCCCCGCCTGGGTCGCCGTCCGCAGCCCTGCCCGGGTCGCCATCCGCCGTGCCGCCTAGGTCGCCATCCGCCGCTTTGCTCGCTCCGACCTGGGCCGTGAGCCCCGCAGCCGTGCCTGGGCCGTCACCCGGAGGCAAGGCGCATACCATGGCCGCCACGCCTTGGCTCACGCTACCGCCGCCGGAACGGGCACCAATCCGGCGCCGCCGCTAGGGGGTGAGGGTTGGGTGGGGAAGGGGACGAGCGAGATGGACAGGGTTCGCTGGTTCGTTTCGGTGCGGTTGACTTCATTCGACTCATACGAGGGTAATTTTGTCCGCCCTAAAAAAATTAACAGAACAGTCTAACGGAACCAACGGCAGTGTCACCAAAGGAAAGAAAAATTCGGCAGAGGACATATAAGGAAGAAAAAATTGTGAGTGTCAAATAAGGAAGACAATTTTAAGGGAGTGTCATACAAGGAATTCTCTCTTGGTCCTTCTCTTCCGGGGTGTAGATAGGTGACTATTTATGGCCAGCACCAATGATGGTGACCATGGTGTTCACCCGCACTCTGATCCTCACAAGCTCTGCTAGCAACGCTCTCATGTGCATATGGTTACATTGTCATGGTACAAACAATGCATGCACATAGTAAATAACACCAACATGGTTGTTACTGATGTGACGAGCCAAAAAAAGAAGTTTCCCAAATGGAATCAGATTGGAGTTTGATTTGAATGAGACGCAAAACAAAATGTAAGAATACTGCAAGATGAAAAATTTCTTAAATGCATGCTCGATATAATATTTTTTCCAGACAATTCCTTCAAAAATATGACAGAGCGGCAAAACAAAAGTTAAATCTTATTTTTGGAAACGCCCAAATTTTGAAACCTCAAAATTTTGTCAGATTTTCTTACTTTTGTGTAGCCCAAACTAAAAGATATTCCGTGTTGTGATTCTACAGATTTGTAAAATACATCGCCGACTACATCTAGGATTTTATTTGTCCGATTCTTTAAAAAAATGTCGTTATCAATTTTTTTGTAAAAGAGCTCCATTTGTGGTTTTCCGAGGCATGCTCCCTGTTTGATCATCTCTCTGGTTTCTTGTCACACGGTCCTTTTTTCTACCTTTCAATCATATGTTATTTTTATCGTACATATGCATAAACTAAAGTAGCAGTCATCCGTCGGAAAATACATTTCTCACCACAGGAAAATAGATTTTCAAATGTCAATTTATTTTGAAAAAAAATTGTGCGCCTACGTCTCCACATTCTAGGTGACATGATAGAGAGTCTCGTGAAAAAATATATCTTTTAGCCTTTATACAAACAAAAAAAATTCTCGTGAAAATTAGATTTCCATCACTGAAAGTTGTCTTTTTACACGGCAGAAAAGACATTTTCGCAGAACTATGTCTCACGCACATAAAATACAGGGATGTACGGCTTCAATTTTCTTCCATATTTTTAAAAATATGGTTTAAAATGCATTTTTTTGAAAATGGTGCGGATGCCTATGCAAAACTGGAATTTGAATTCGATTGTAGCGGAACGAAATAACTGTGTGGACAAATCACGCTGACCAAACCTACTAACAAAATACGTCTAGTGGACGGGATATATTCTGCGATCTACACAAGAAGATGAAAGATCACTACTGTGGATGCTGCTTCGGTCCCGGACATCAACGATGTTGTTCTCGTTCCTGGGCATGTTGGGCTGCATGCAGCAATGGCAACGGCCAATGGGGGAGCAGGTGTCCGTGCACGGCGAGAGCGAGATGAGGTGGAACTCTGGGACATGGTTTCAGTGGCGGAGCGTGACCAAAAGCAAAGAGGGGGTGGAAAAAAATTGGCCGCCATCTTCACACTAATTTGGCTACAATTTCATTTATATCATCAAGAGACGATTTTCAAGCTTGAAAATGCACTTAGTTTTTTATTTACACAAGAATTTACATAGCAAGTAAGATAGAAAACATAATTATTTTTTGGCCAAGATCCACCTATGACCAGAAGCGATTTTTTATTTAAATAGGAATTGACATACTAAGCGACGTTTTTAATTCTATTGTAACAAAGAGAGGAGCTATCCCCAAAATCCAGCGATGACTAGCAAGGAAAAACATCAATAATCAGTCGATGCCCCAAGCCCCGATGTAAAAGAAAAGCTAACCTGCTACTGCTATTTAATTTGGGTACTGTCAAGCAGGGCCCATCCCGTACACAGCCAATAAACAATCTAGAGTCCAGACACAGGAGAGACCAGCCACCAGCGCCGAGGCCTGTTTCTCATTCCCCCTTGTGCTTGACTGACAACTACTCAAATTGTATTAGGAAACAAAAGACAACGATGCAGAGTATCCCAGAAAATCATTTCCGCTCCGCTTTTGGAGGGGGGGGGGGGGGGGTTGCGGCCCAGTTTCATCTCCAAGGCGCTCCGCCCATGCATGGTTTCTGTGCGCACTTAGACTACTCGTAGGAGAGTAACATTGAGTGGTAACATACTTATGTCACTATCATATGTTACTATCTCTATAGTGGGTAGTAACTTATTTGTGGTGTCATGCATGATAGCATTTATTAGTTTGTAGACTCATTTTGTTTTGGGGTGTGTGATGTTACGGTAACTACCTATGTTACTCTATTTGTCTCTCTCCACATTAATTAGCTGCCACATCATCTTTTTTGTTTAGGTAGCATGCATGTTACTACCTATGTTACTCCCACTATGGTTAATCTTACAGCAATTGTGGCTGCAAGAATTCCTGACGGTGCTTGGCGTGTGTGGGGGATAGGCCGGGTTGGCACGACCCTCGTCGCAGCGGAGTAACAAAAAAGTCACAGTATACAGTGTTGGCTATGCCGGTGGTAAAAGGTTGTCAGAAAACTAACTTGCCCCACCATTATGGTACATAGTACAATGGAGATACGACCAAGGTTTTGGGTACCGGTTTGTTTTTTTTTCGGAGGGGGCCGGGATTGCCGGTAACCAAGGTTACCGGTGGTTACCGGAGAAATTTCGGACGAGATTCAGAACTAAAATTTGAATTCAAATTACGAGAAATTTTAAATATTTCTGGTTACCGGCGGTAACCGGTTGATAACTCAGTCGGTAACCAACATTTTTTCGAAAAAGCGGCAAAACAATGGTTTTAAGAGTAGTATTCCACATAATAGACCATAACAGGAACATAATGATCATCCTAATGTCCATATTTTCATACCAACAGGAACAAATAGCACATAATCCATAGTTCCCTAGTCCGGTCGATGTTACAGTCCATAGTTCCCTAGTCCTAATGTCCATATTTCCATACCAACAGGATCGCCCCTTCCACGCAACCAAGCCCTATCTCCTTCCTAGGCGCCTATGGATGAGATGGATCAGTGGAATCCGTCGGCCTGAGTCAAGTTTGGCCGGAGTTGAGGATGGTCTTGGAGGAGAGAAACCAAATCGGCCGCGCCGCCGCTACTAGGTCACGAGGATGGACGAGGGAAGAGGAGTGAGCCAGGAGAGCGACTGGGGTCGGATGGGGAGACCTTTACGGTTTTCCAGTGAGCTGGGCGTCTGGGCAAATTCAAATCAGGCCGAGATATTTTGGCCGGGAGGCCCATTTACCGGGGGGACGAGAAATCCGGTAACCGTAATAAATTGTGATATATCGTCCGATAACCGAAACCTTGGATACGACAGAAACAATTGTCAGAGCGCGCCCAATACGTCTCCTGGTACCATGCTGTACCGAATCGCGAAGTGCCTGGAACCATCAATGGGTTGCGTTCAGATGCCGCCCAGGGCAGACAACCATTTTCCCAGTAGTCCAATTGGTAATAGTCGCACTGTTGCAACCAACGACCAGACTTAGCGAATTTCTTGTGTTCTCGCTAAGTACTGCCTAAATAATTAGAAGACGTTTTTTCAGCCCTGTAATGGTGTGTTTTTAGTTTACTTTTGTCGCTCGTCTTTTCTCTGGAAAAAAAGCTTTCAGCAGAAACAAGAGGTACTCCCTCCGTTTCAAATTAATTGACTTCCATTTGTATACACATGAATGTATCTAGACATGTTACACGTATATATACATCCACATGTGGACTAATGAAAGAC
Source organism: Poa pratensis (assembly GCA_947311845.1). Lineage (NCBI taxonomy): Eukaryota > Viridiplantae > Streptophyta > Magnoliopsida > Poales > Poaceae > Poa > Poa pratensis. The sequence continues at coordinate 55,330,868 of CAMZMU010000055.1, read as the reverse complement.
AATTAATTTAGAACGGAGGGAGTAGTACCAAAGGCACGGTAGATCAAAGCAAAGGATAAATGGAGGAAAGCCTGTTCACAATTTGGTGTCAAACCGCCTAAACCGTGAGCCCAACCCGGACCGCACCAGAAACACAGTTTATCCCGGGTTCGATGGTTTCAACTCGCGAGCGAAATCACAGTAGATGGTTTGAAATGGTTTCGACATAAGTAAACCATCTCGCACCAGATTCTGAATCGGAAGCCAAAGAGGAATCGCACCAGATTCTGAATCGGAGGCTAAAAGAGCCAAGACCGCGACCAAGATGGGGAGCCTACTGCGGGCGAGATCGATGGAGCAGTGGCGGATCTAGGATTTGATCAACGGGGGTGCCAAGCTTAAAAATTTCGGTTTAAAGAGCATCATAAATTTAGCAAAACTTTGCAAAAATGACATTAGAAGTAACTTAATTTGGTACTAAAATAATACCAAATTACATAAAGTTCAATAAGATCTTATGCTACTAAAAAATAACCAAAACAACCACAATTAACAAATTTCGACCTTACACTACTCTTAGTGTTCTCGCTGCCATGAAAAGCTTCATAACATCCTCATTTGTCACTTTCTGGAAGATCTCCCGCTCAATACATGCACGCTACCAAACAATCATTCAAAAAATGGTCACGATTGGTATAAGAAGATGCATTTTTTCACCTTTGCTTCATGCTTCTCGAACAGATTGTTCTAAAAAAACGCACAATAAAATCAGCACCAGTTGTTGTATCAATACGACAGGAACTCACGAAGCGGGACTACAGGACAATGGTTCATTTTCATTTTCAATCACAATTTCACAAAAAAGAAAATTCAGTTTGTCTACTACCCGTCGCCTATGGCCTGTCGAAGTTGAAAAAGCTGCCTGCGGACTGAATCGATTCTGCGCCACTTGCCGCCTTGCCGCCGGTCGTTGGCTCGCCGCGTAACTGGTCGCGGGTCGCCGGCTTGCCATGCACCCGGTCGTCGCGGGTCGCCGGTTCTGTATGCTGCCCGCTGGGCGCTTGATGCCCGGGCCACCGTCGGCGCATGCATGACCGAAGATTTCGCCGTGGTTCCACGGCCGTAGCTGCAGCCCCCCGCCGCCGTTGTTCGATTTTGGCCAGTCCCGCACCGCTGTAAACTGGTGGAGCGTTTGGGTCAATGCGATGCAGAGCTTGAGGAAACTGCTCTATTGGGCTTGTTGGGCTGCGGGGAATAGATGGGCTGATTTGTCCGCTAGGGTTTTGACCACAAATCTTTATTAATTTCGCATTTTTCACACAGCATACACGTACAATCAGTATAAGTACTAGTAGTTACAAAAAAATATGTATTTTCGGTGGGGGTGCCATGGCACCCCCACCGGATCCGCCCCTGCGATGGAGGCTAGCGGCGACGGCGCCTTCTCCTCGGTAGCCGGCGGCCGGCGGCTATTTCTCTTCCACGGCGGACGGCGGCCGTCTCTTCTCCTCGAACGGCGTCCTTGTCGTGGTGGCCGCAAGCGGGAGCAGCGGTGTGAGTAGTACTCGAGGAGGCGAGGCGAGGCATCTTGTGCTGGCGCCGTGGCCGCCGAGCGGCCGGAGATTCGTATACTTCCGGCGGCGCCGCTCTGTCCCCGTAATCAAACGGTGCTAAACCAATTACACCGTGAAACCAGCCCGCACCGGCCCGGCAATCAGCTCCTCTCTTAACTGTCTAAACCGGACCAAACCAGGTGAAACCGTGACATACGGATTGGTTTGAGGAAACCGCAGAAAACGGCTTAAACCGGGAACGCACAGTCTTAAATGGAGGGACCATCTTCCTTCCTTCGTCCTTGTTGTGTACCGCACCTGCCACCTGGGGCTCCGGCGGCCGAATTGAGCTTTCAACTAACGGCCAATGCCCTGCATATGCTCTTATCTAAGCTTTGTCGTTAGCATCTTCCCGTTTAGCTTTTGTTGCCGGCACCTTCTACGTACTCGAAATGTGGACAACAAGACATAATGCACCGTACGATTAGTAGCCAGGTTTCACAATGTTGTGCTATTGTCTAGTCCACATCGTTATTTGCAAAAGGTAGTTTAATTCAAATTACATTCAAAGGTCGGGGCATAATTGTCTGATAACCACGAATCCTAGTACCCGGCCACACTACGTCACAGTCTTAAATTAGAGGCACTTCGAAATGCCCCTAAAAATCAGGAAAGTGCCTCTAACTATTTTTATGGGCACTTTTAATAGTGTTGCATTTAATCGTGTTGCTAAAAATCATAGAGGCATTTCAAGGAAAATGCCCCTAAAAATGAGTGTTTTTAGAGGCATTTCCATGAATGCCTCTATATTTTTTAGTGGCACTGTTTTTGAATTGTCTCTAACTATTTTTAGAGGCATTTCCAGGAATACCTCTATTTTTTAGTGGCACTGTTTTTGAATTGCCTCTAACTATTTTTAGAGGCACTTCTAGGAATGCCTCTATATTTTTTAGTGGCACAACTATTTTTATAGTCATTTGTAGGAATGCTTCTAATCAATATCAGTGCCAATTATTTGCATTCATAACAAACATTCAAATGTCCAGAACATACATTCATAACATACATTCAGGAATTCATAAAATACTTCTCTGTCAGTAACATATTATTGGACAGACATCAACATTAACTACTTGGACAGGAAACATCTATTCTCTAATCAGACAGGAAAGTTGACAGGAAACATCTATTCTCCAATCTGACATAAATTGGATAGACATCAACATTAACTACTTGGTACCAACTGCATTCCCAGTCTGCTTCTTTGATTTACCACTTGTTCTTCCACCAGTCTGCACTACTGTAGATTCAACATCTGATTCTTCCACCTATATATAGGGAAGAAATAAATATTTCAATGAGCAATCATAGTAGAAAGATACATAGACAAAGATAGAGTACCAAGACAATGATGCAATGATACAAAAACATAGTATCAAGACAAAAACAGAGTACCAAGACAATGAAATTGCACTATGGAATGATGTCAAGTTTGGGATTACTCACATTTTTCCTTGGCCAAAGATTAGAGGACCTGCCAAATATTTTAAAGGTTACGGACAAAGATGATTTTGGTTAGACAATATAAATGTAAAACTGCATAACACAATTAGAGGACCTGCCAAATATTTCAATTTCAACCTATATATAAGTATGACAGTCAAGAAAGAGATATTTGTTACATTCTGGAATATAAAAGGATAGCCTGATAAATTATTTTTGCCAATAATTAAGTCCATTTATACATGAATGATTTGGTTTGAATCTGAAGTTGCTTTCACAAATTACAAAAGGGTATTAAAGAGAGGAACTACCTTTCAGTCTAAAGTTGCTTTCACATCCACTATATATTTCTTGTTCTTCAGCCTAGGAGAAAATTTTGTAGATGATCAGCAGCCGTTACTGAAATTATGCAATTGCACATTATGTAGATGATCAACTGAAGTAATAGTTTTTTATGCAAAGCAAGTACTGAAAATATACAATTGCACATCTTGTAGATGATTTATTCGCATGCATGAATGCATGAGTAAAACAGGGCTATGAGTAAAATTTAAATACAGGCAAAGGCAATCATCTAGTATGTCATTGCCATGGCAAAGGCAATCATCTAGTGGTTTTGTAGTAAAATTTGAACACCCTAGAGAGCACTGCTAAGGACATTATTGTAAGTCTGCAAGAGAAGTTCCAGTACTCCTAGAAATTAACCAAGAAAAGTTCAAGTACTCTTAGAAATTAACCACACTTGATATGCACTGCCAAGGACTTGCTGTGCACTGCTAAGGAGTACTGAAAATACCTGTCGTTGACGATCTCGGTGATGGCTTCCGCATGCTTCGTCCAGATGCCCTGCTACTCCAGCTTCCTCACCTGTGATCACCAGCGCTCACGCATCTCAGCATTTCATGTCGCCGAGCACCTCCTGGGTGTAAATCACAAGTTGCTTTCGCAATTGCATATAAAAGGCATGAACCTAAGAGGCAAGATCCGATTACCTTATTTGAATTGTCCTGTCAGTCATGTCGATGTCAACATGAAAACCAGCTGCACGTATCTTAGCATGAACCTAAGCATGAGAGGAAATCGATCAGTCACCAAGTGTCCTAATGTAGAAAAGTCCATATGTAACTACATTGTGAAATCAGGTTGTCATGGAAAACATCTACTATATGTGTAAAATATTTATGTTTAATACAATTCCAACATTACTACATCCAGTGCCTTGAATCTATTAATTTCATGGTTCAAAAAAGTGATACTACCGTGCAAGCATTTTTTTTCATTGAAGCAAGTGACACAAACTACGATTCATTCCTAAAGCAAAACCTTTGAATGTTTTTCTAAAGATATCATTGTCGAATGTCTCTTCAATATTATTGCTTCACTAAAAGTTGCATCACTCATACATAAAAAAATAGATCTGAACTCGGCTAAAATATACTAGCGTGAACATATACATATCAATCTGTTAAAAACATGATCGCACGTTCTTAGAAACTGGTTATGTTCATGTGGGTAGAAAGGTTTGCAGTTAAAGATAATGCTGCTGGTGCTATTGCTAGAATGATAATGGTGCAACCTCAAGTCCTCCCACCGGTTTGCACTCTCTTGTACATAATATGATTGAACAACTTCAGAGTGCAGACTTTAAAATGTATATATCTAGTACGTGGTTGCAATGAATTATGGAGCAGACAAATATTCACAGGCATAAATGATTACAAATATAAGTGATGATCCTATATTCAAATAAACACATGCATGTTCTACGGTGGCCATGCATGTTCAGACTCCAAGCGATGGCAATAAACTCAAACTAAGTTGATTCTCGGCAACGAGGCCGCAGCTGCAGGCCACCACTATCGCCGCTCACCGGGGTGGAGAGGAGAGGTGGAGCACAACAAGAGAAGGCATCGGAATTAACTAAACCATTTCTACAACGTGAGAGAGACACTATTTCAATAGGCAGCCTAACACGTGCAGTAAGACAAACATTATGGTTAGGATAACCTGGTAAAATATAACAGGTGAAATTTCACACTAAAAATTATGGTTGGCACTTGGCAGGCTTGAATTATCAGATTAGCAATTCGATTGGCGCAGTAACGTCAAGAGTTGAGCTAATCCACATACAACAGAGAAACCTAAAAACAGAAGGAGGAAAGTTTAAACTCACCAGATGAGAGCTCGTAGAGGTGGCAGAAGTCGCAGATGACTTTGGCCTTGTAAAATGACGCGCTGCCACGGCAGGAGCACCAGGTCGGAAGTCATCACCGCATCATCACCATCACATCCTCTCGGTCTCGCCACACGCATCAGTGCCACGACCGCACCACCGTGCTAGGATGGATCCGGGGTTACGGGCAGCACACCACCGTACCGTCGGCGTCGTGTCGGAGTAGGCGATGCAGAGCAGCAGAGCCACGAGAAGGCGGATCAGAGAAGCCGGGGCCGCCAGACCAGGAGGGGTCAAGGGCGTCTGGTCGGACGGGCAGGAGCACGGGGGGTTCGAGAAGGGAACCAGAGTCGACGAGGGGAGTTTCCGGAGGTGCGCGACCGCGGCAGTACCGGCCGTGCCATCATCGGCACCAAACCGAGGTGGGGCAGAACCCTAGGGTTCCGCGAGGAGGCGAAAAATTGGAGGCGCTGGATGGCGGCGATCGGTGGAGGAGTATAGGGAGTGGTATCTCCGTCGATCAGCAACGTCCGAAAGAGTCGGCGATGGCCGGAGCGGCCGCGGACGGCGGCGGCATCGCTGGAGCCTGAGGGAAGAGGGGAACGAGAAAGGAAACCAAGTCGTGAGTGAGAGAGAGAAATGAGCGTGAGGGAGAGGATAGGGTGGGGTTATACCCAGCCCCATGGGCCTAATGGCCCAAGTCCACTGGGCCGGTTCAGTTTAACCAACTGGTTCCTCAATGACTCAATCGACCAGTACGGCTGATTGCATAAAAAAAGACCAAGTACTGCTGAAATGGGATCGTGTTGCACCTCAACTTGATTGAGTGTCATCTAAAAAAATACTTGATCGAGTGATCGATGTCATCTTATCAAGGTGGTAGTAGCAGGTCCCACCTTCTTTTGTTTACGTATTTCACGACATGGAGAACAGCCAATGTGAAGAAGAAAAAGAGAACAGTTGTGAAGAAGAATAATCATACATACTCAAGTTCGTTTGGTCCTCGCAAAAATAGGAGGGTTTCGTTTTCATGGTCCATCGGCTGATCAGCATACATATGCAATGGTCGCATCTTAACTCTGCCTTGTATAAATCTTTGGAGACTATAGACAAAATAAGAGACGGTGATGTATTTTTTGTTTTCGGATAATAGTCTGCTAGATGTGGCTTAAGTGTAATTCGGTAGATGTTACTAGTAGTCAGTGCTTACAGAATGTGTTTTAGGGGCATTAACATGAAATGCCTCTAATAATTGTATTTTCAGAGGCATTTTGCATAAATGCCTCTAAAAATTGTATTTTTAGAGGCACTTTCGAAATATTGCCCCTAAAAATCACAATTTTTAGAGGTGTTTTGAAGAAGTGCCTCTAAAGATGTTATTATTAGAGGCACTTTCGTAAACATGCCCCTAAAGATGTAATCTTTTGAGGCAATTTAACAAAAGTGCCCCTATAAATGGTATTTTCAGAGGCACTTGTACAAAAATGCCCCTAAAACCTATTTTTTGAGGCATTTTTGAGAAGTGCCTCAAGCAAAGTGCCCCTAAAAATATGTTCTCTCATAGTGCCATCCATAAGATTTAGCAAGTCATTCGTAGAAAAAACCTGCACCGATCAATTCCGTTTGGGCGTTAATGTTTAGACGTGTAGGACACGTCTACCCAGCCGAAATTAAGGAGGATTAACTCAGTTTAGATTGTTTCCTAAATTGTAATCTCTTTTCACCTCATTTTACTATATATAATCTCATCAAGTGATCCAATCAATCTAAGTGCAACAATTGCAATTGCCTTCATGATATCAGATTAGGTTTCGATCCTCTTCCCCTATGGCGCCGCCACAACCTAGCGCCGCCGAAATCGCGGCCAAGGCAGCCGCCAGGGCAGCCCTATGGGAGCTAGCGGTCGCGCTCCCAAGCATCTGCGCCGCTGTTCCGGTCACCCTCGAGCTCTCCACCTCCAACTTTCTCCAATGACGAGGCATGTTCTCCGACGCCGTCGAGAAGTATGCCTTGAAGACCATCTCGACGAGAAGGAGTGTCCCATCAATCCCACGCCACAGTGGAGTTAGAATGACGCCATCGTCCAATCGTGGCTCAACAGCATTGTCGCACCCGAGCTTCTCGCCATGATCGTCGCCACCACCATACAACTCTCTGCTCACTCCTTATGGACGCGTCTCTCCAACCTCTACCACGACAACGCCGAGACCCGATCCACCTACCTTGAGCAAAAGTTCCACGGTCTCCAACAGGGGTCCATGACCGTGGTTGATTACTGTCGCAAGCAGAAGATTCTTGCCGACGAGCTCAACGCGATGGGCACAACCATCACCGACAAGCGTCTCGTGTAGAACGCACTTCGCGGCCTCGTATCTTGTCTTGCCTACACGTGCACCCTGACCCTCAAACAACGCCCACTGCCGTCGTTCCTCGATTTGCGCTCGTCTCTTTTGCTCGAGGAACTCACACTGAAACAGTCTGAGTCGTCATCCTCTGCTCCGACCGCCTTCGTCACGTGAGGCGTCTCCACGCCTCCAACACGTAGCCCCTACCAGCAGTGAGGTCGTTGCAGCTATGGTGACTCCAACATTGCCGGGAACACTCTCGAGCATATGCCTAAAAACGTACCCTGGAACTCTTCCGGGAAGGGCTTGCAGGCGTCTTGGCCTTCCATGCAAAACCCTTGACGGTGATGTTCTCCTGACAGGATCTCTCAGCATCCATTAGATACGATCAAATCATTTACGTGGATCAGAGAAACAGACGAATCACAATGATTTGTTCGTTCTCCTCGGCCACAAGTTTCAGGGCTAGCTTCAACAACGGGACGAAGGTGAACGACACGGTTGATGCCTGTCGACCGTCCAAACTCGTGGGTGATCGACCGAGATGTTGCGTTCCAGTGAATGATTGCGTCGGAGTGGGCATGCATCTTGGATAGGTAATGCATGTTCTCGGCATGATCTTTGGCAGATTGATTGCCGATGGATGGACCATTCCCATTCGTAGCTAGCATCAACAGTAGCTACCTATGTACAGTATCAGTTTTGTCAGGGCTACAAATTCAAGATTATTGCTACTATGTGTCTATGTTCAACCACTCTTTTATAGACAACACTGACCGGACGAGTATTGCCCAAGCAAGCATCGTTTATACTCCCTCCGTTCGGAAAAAGATGTCACAAAAATGAACTATAGATAGACCATTTTTATGACATCCTTTTCCGAACGGAGGGAGTATTAATCATCGTCATCACTCAGAACTAACCCTTGATACTAGGCTTTAGTGGATTAAATAGCTGATTTGAGACGCATAAACAGTTAGTTATACATGCATACATGGTTCCTGTAAAGTGCACAGTTGGTGAAGTAAGACGGACGCAAACTGATGGCGATCCCAACGTATCTCTAGAATAATGGGTACGTGCACATGCATGCGAGCTAGGCAGCAAGATCAAGCATGCGTGGCTGCATCGATCGATATGGGCCAAGTACGGCCTTGTTAAATTACAGCTCTCGAGTTCTTGGAGAAGGTGTTGTTAGTTCGGAAAAGGGGAGTGCCACTCGGCCAGCACTAGCTTTAGGGCCTCTTTGATTCATAGGGTTTGAGAATCAAAGGAATAGGAAAGGGATAGGAAAAGGAAAGGATGGCTGGTGTGAAACTTTTCTTGTTCCTTGTGCATAGGATTCAAAGAATGAGGTGTGAGTGGATTTTTATTTTCCTGTAGGTTTTGCCTTGATTGTGGGCTGTGAAGGAAAATTTCCTCTATTTTTCCTTTGCAACATTCCTATGAATCAAAGGTGTGAATAGTACCATCAATGGAAAATTTCCTAATCCTCCACATTTCCTACATGTTTCCTTCAAATCAAAGGAGCCCTTACAGAATGGCCCGGCTGGCCTTCTGCCGCTAGGACGATCAGTTCATCATTGTTCTAGAAGCCGACTACATAACAGCGCAAATGTCTCGAGGCTTGCTTTGGGACAAAGGGACATTTAGGGATTTGACAATAGTTCAAGGGGGGCTTTGATTCGGATGATTTGAAAGATGCAAATAGTAATTAGTAAAAAACGTGGTATTGCAAATTTGCAATGTCACCCTCGCTAAAGTCGTACAACATTTTGTTTGGACCAGTGTCGTTTCATTGTACTAAAATGAAATGTAGTTTAGAGGTAGACCTTGCAACAAAGGATTTTTTTTTTTATATGCTTGGGTAGATGAAAATCTAACAATGAAATGTAGCTTAGAGGTCGGCCTTACAAAATATTGATTCAAGCCTACAAATCAAACAACTCCACACAAGAAAATCTTTTAAGGATCTCAATCCTCCAATTTTTTTACGAAAAACTTCTGAATCAAAGACGTCCTCAAATAGTTTTTATTTGGATTGTGACCTTGAAAGTTTCTATAAAAATCCTTATTAATTAATTTTCTTCGCATTTCTTGAGGATTCAAAAAAAATCAAAATTTAGGTTCTTATTTTCTTTTTCCTTAGATAGTGGAATAAAATTCTTGTTCCTGGCTTTTGCATTAAGAATGCAACATCCCAAATTATTACAAAACCCTGAAGACAAGAACACGACAAAATAACTCGTGAGAGGCAAAATAACAATCAAACATTATCTAGCGTATTACGTCATCACCAAACAGGGGCATAACCTCTCCAGTATCAGTTTATGTACACAAACGTTGTACAGGACACCAAGATCACATTTACTCCCTCCATCCCAAAATACAAGGCGCCCTTTAATTTCGCGGGTCAACTACGTCCAACTTTGACCATGATTTGTACCTATAATATGACCACAAAATTATTATAAAAATATATGAAATGAAAGAATTTTGCAAGACAAATCCAGCGATACCATTTATACATTCTAGATCCACATAATTTATTATATATTAACGGTCAAACTTGAGCACCGAAGACCAGCACAAAAATAGCGCGCCTTATATTTGGAACGGAGGGAGTACTATTTAGCTGATACATAAGCACACGACCTGCAAAGGATTGGTTTTCCTTGTGAAAAACAATTCGTTGCTGCACGTATAAGCCATCCACAGATGCAACACATTTCTTTATTTCTCTTCTTCTCTCTACACTCAAGAAATAATTTCCTGGAAAATTCATGTGGTGTATATGCTTATTTCGATTCGTGAGGGATCCGGCAGCCCCAGATCCATGTGATTTTCAATCCTTTATTTTACATTATATGTTCCAAACAAGCCTCATCAATAGATAATTGACATCTGGATCGAGGAGTTGAAGCTTACGAAATAAGCATAATGGCGCGTTACAATAAACAAATGTGATTAGATTGTGTCAAGCTCCGATAGATTGATCTAGGGAAGCTCAGTTACTCGCGTGGGAGCTGTCTCGGGGCTTGATACAGCTAGCTTGCTTGCTAGATGAACAATAAGGTTATGTAATATTTTGTAATAAAACAGCACCTAAGACACATCGTGCCATGCATTTGAGGTCGATGATGCAGATGACAACACGTGTTCAACTTTAGAGATTTATTGTAATCCTTGTTCTTCCTAACTTTCTGGCTAGGATGTTTTGCTTCAAGGAATTTTTACCAGTTTTAGTTGCAGAACTAGTTCCTTGCATTGCATGAACTGATAGTTTGGAGTGTTTGTCTGCTCATTTTTCTTCAGTCTTTTCAGTTTCTGGCTAAGGTCCAGAAGCATCTTCTTCAGTCTCTCCATCATCATCTTCCAAGGTGACATGGCTTTATGTTGTTTGTTCATCTTGCAATGGAACTTGTGCCCAAGGAACCACTTCTCATTGCACTGAAACACTTAGTCATTTTTACAGAAGCATTTGCAGGCTGATCTTTCAATTCAAGTGGCAGTGGCCTTGACAGTCTTGTAAGCACGGTATTTTTGTAAAAAAAATTGAAGGAACACTAGTATTTTTACAACTTGTAAGTACTATCAGATCCTTGTTTATATTGCCCACTGACACTCTTCTGAACTGATGGATTATAGCAGAAGCTAGTTTTCTTAAAGGGAATCGATTGCTTATATCTCCTTGCCAGCCAGTATGCTTCATGTAAACTATCAGGCCTTTGCACTTCAATGTACTTATACACTGTAGTGACCTGCTCTATTTTAAGAAGACTGAGATTGCATCATAAACTGATTTCTGGACAAACCTCTTCTTGAGCTTTCTACAAAAATTTAACCATGGTACTTCTTCAATATCTATCTGAGAGGTTTCTGACAAAGTGTTTGCTCTGCGAGTAAAATACATGGTTGCAATTTGCACCTTTTGATCATTTGCTGTTTGTGCCAAATTGTCTTGTTAGCCCTTTGATCACATTCGAGAAAGACCTTTTTTGCCCTTTTTGCATAATGCCTGTTTTGTGCAGTTTACCCATCAGGTTGGCTTCTCACCATAGAAACTCCTCTTTGAAACACCCTTGATCAAGATCTTCAAGGTCACCTTCTATCGAGTATTCCAAAGCAATATAAACATTAGGCAGGATTTATTACTAACCAGAGCTTTAAATATAAGCTCTGGTTGTACTCGATAGATGTCCTTAGGGTTACTAACCAGAGCTTTGAGCAGACGTGATACAACAACGACCAAACATGTAAAAGGTCAAAGCGACAAATTTGCATCCATCCAGTTCTAGATTTGTCATGAAGTATCATCGAAAATGCGACAACAAAAATCTGAGTGACATGGAGTATCATGGCACAGCGCTTCACTGTCATTTCCGCCATCAGCACTGAAACAAAGCAGCTTTCACGACTATAGTGGCAAGCAAATAACCATCTTCATAATGAATTGTTTTCAGCGGTTTACACCTCAGGTTCAATAAACACCATATTGACCTTTCAAGAAAGCACATGCAACATACAAGGCTAAGCGACCGAGCACCCTGCATGCCCCTGAACTAGGTGGTAGTTTCAGTAGTAGGCTGTGACTGGGATGCACGAGCCCTTGCTGCTGCCGCTCTCTCCAGTGCCTTGAGCCGGTTAGCCTCCATGCGCGCCTTCTGTTCCTCTGTCAGTTCAATTTTGCTTGGCTTGCTTCCACCAATCTTCCCTCCATCTTGATAATTCTTGGACTCTCTTGGAGCCAAGGGTTCTCCAGCGCCTCCCTCACCAGGTCTGCTTCCAGGTTCCTGTTGTATCATTAACAATTACACAGCATTACAGGTCTGCAAAACATTCATACAAACAACAAATTTCAAAAATTAATGTGCACAGAATGTCTAGGCTTGAGGGGAATTTATCCTGAACAAATGTCCACGAACAGCTTCTGTATTTTCTGGGAAGCTTCAACTTTATTCTCATGGATTACATGAATCATATGGAACTTACATGTGCGTTTCTTAGAGCTGACAACTACTATGTCAAGTTCATAATAGTATAGTATGACTTACACCAGCTGCGCTCTGGTAGATTTCATTCAGCAAATCCTCTTGCATGGGATCAACATCGGTACTTTCCACCAGTGGTGGATCTATATCTTCTTGCACCGACTCCATGCCATGATTGTCCATCGATGGAGGGTCAGTCCCCAGGATTGGGTCTTCCTGTGTGGCTCCATCTGCAACAGAAAATGGGCAATGCCATGATTAGAACGTCTGAAACACAGGTTAGGGATCCAGACAAGTGCACTTCTAACCTAAACGACTAAAGAGTCGCGTGTGTGCACTGTAAAGAAAACAAAAGAACTCGGACCAGGTTCTCCCTCTGGCATGACTTCTTCCACTGCTGGTTCATGGAGTTGTGTAGGATCTCCACCTCGGGCCACCCTATCCTTCAGTTCAGAAATGCATCTCTGAATCAAGGGCAGTGTCAGTCAGAATACATAGGTCCAGGAAGAATAAGGTAGATTGACATGATGGAAGCAACAAAATATGATATACAAAACTAGCTGACAAGGCATGGTACACCATAAAAATCTATTAACATTAGTGAAATAGCACAGGGACAACATCATTTCAGCACGCATTGCCCATAAACATACTCTTGTAACATTCATTTCTGAACAAGAGTGGCATGATAAGGAGCATGACAAATCCTTTTGGTGTGTTGTACTTTATGAAATATTCATATTCGTTTACAGAAATCTTCATGTGTATGTGTTGCAAGTAATTTCCTTTAGTCATTAAAATACAGCCCCTAAGTAATTGTTGAGATTTACAAAGCCATCATGCCATTGTAAAATAGCATAGTAGATCAAGTAATTATGTTTCGACCATCCTATCTAGTGGGACAAAAACATATACAAATTATTTTAACCCTAAATGAGCTAATATAGCACCAGTTCAGTTGAGCATGCTCTGGACAGTGCTCAACTCACCTGTAACAGCATGGAAGAAAGAAGCTTACCCTAACACGGATACCGGCCCCAACTTTCTCAACTTTGCGCACAAACTGCTCGAAGGAGTAATAAGGGATCAAGCGAGAGTGCCAGTCAGCGTAAAGCTTGATCAGATTGCCAAGATCCTCCACCTGACAGCAATACACAGACTCGAAATTAGGAGGCCTGAAGTGGCTAGGACAAGCACACGTGTACTGTGAGCAATTTAGCAGGTTACTGTGTTCATATGCCACACACTATCTATATAATCATCTCTCAGGTTATTTTGTTTTTTGATGCCACATATGCAATAAATTACGGAAGGTGTCTATTTTCCTTTGCCTTTTGCAGACATTATACTGTGACTAACAAATAGTAACAGATCAGCCCACGGCAACAAACAACAGGTTCCAAAATCGAACAGATCGACCCAAATGCAAAACAAAACAAAAAGTATAAAGAGAAGGTGCAGCATCAGCGAGTAACGGAAGTGACTTTGCATCCACACAGATTCATAACCTAATCTAATTGCACTGAAACTGCATCAGGGAAAGGAGGAATCATCGTCCTCTGGCTGGAGTTGATCGTCGGCAAGCATATACAGTACCTCGTGGCCGGGCCGGGCGCGGGGTTTGAAGGCCTTGGGAAAGTAGCGGAGGACGTATCCCAGGCCGTCGTCGGAGAGGAGCAGGTCCGGCGTGAGCTTGGGCCGCGTCGCCCTCTCCTTCCTCTTCTTCTTGCCGCCTTCCTGCGGCGCCTCTTGCCCCTCTGCAGCCGCCGCCGCCGCCGCGGGCTTGGGTGGCTGTCTCGGCTTGAAGGGTGCGAAGCGGGAAGTGGAAGGTGGGTAGGAGGCGTCGGCGGTGGGGTTTGGTTTGGTGGAGGAGGGCGCCGGAGCCGAGGGGCAGTCGCGTGACCAGTGGCCCGGGCGGCCGCACTTGAAGCAGCCCGTCGGCGCCGACGCCGCCATCGTTGGGAATGGAGCAGATGGGATTGGGGATCTGGGTGGGCGGGGCAGAATTTAGCGATGAGTTGCTTCCTTTCGGCGGGAGCAGCGAGCTGGGTTGGCGCCATTTCTCCCAATGTTTCTGGGCTCCAGTGTGTATTCCTGGGCCTATTCTTGAGACTTAGCGTGCAAGTGCATATTGGGCCGGCTTATTGGTATTTGTTTCACATAATTTTATCCTCCAAAAAAAATATCCTTACAAATTATCGAACTTCTTAGAAGAAGTCTGAATTTTGCTCCTCTCTAGTTGTGACATGTGGTGTGATGCACCCTCGATAAGTATTACAAATTTACAATATCAAGTTTTGGTGTGCTTTTTCTTCTGGTGTTGGATGCACAAGAGAGGTTGTACATATATTTGTTTCGAGATTCAAAATTTAAAACGATATAGCCTTAGAACCGTTCATCGTAATTACGAACCGTTTTTACTGTTGTGTTCATCGCGTGGACATTCTAAAAGTAGATCTCATGTTGATAAGATTCTATTTCTAATGTTTCAAATACTAATATATTTGTAATTAGTAGTATTTCAATTTTTGTGTACTTCTACTGTGAGCAATAACAAGTTCTCATGGAACAACTACTATGAGCAATAGTAGGTTCTCGTGGGGTAGGGTGTTTTGACTGCCGACTGGGGTAGGGCGTCTTGACTCCCGATCAAACCTTCTCCTACCCAATTAAAAAAATTCTGAACATAATTGGTGACGAACATATTCAAGTTTTCTGCAAACATGCCAAGTTTCGTTGTGAAATGACATGGTGCTCAGTGCAAAAAAACAAAATCAGTGCTCTGAAAAACTGTATTTGTAAATCTCATTTTTGTTAGTGATTTGTTTTTTTGCACCAAGTACCACGAGTGTCATTTCACGACGAAATGTTTCATGTTTGTCGAACACTTGTATATGTACATCAGCAAAAAAAAAATCAAAATTCAATTGTTTTACTCTTTTTTTGAATTTTTTAATCAGGCAGTAGCATGTGAGCTACGAAAGGAGGAGTCGACACTAGGGAGTGCACAGAGAAGGAGAATAGGAGGATTTTCGATTTATGAGTACACCTTTGAAAATGTTGGCATTCAAATGATTCTCCACGAATTGCATGTGGCCTACCTTGCAACCAAACACACTCGTAGCAAATGGGGTTAGCATGCGTACGAGCCCATGAGCCCCCTGTGTTGGGCTGTAAAGCGCCCCCTTCCGTCAGTAGTGTAATTCCTTTCGAAAAGGGAAAGCCCAGCAATAGTGTAATGTACAGCTAATGTCTTGGTGCAGGTGCAGTTAACGGCGACCGGTTTGTAGAAGATGAATATGAAAGTCGAGAGGGGACTCGGACGTCGTAGTCAGCGTGTGGGCTCTCACTAGTCTCGTCACCTGTATCGTCCAGCACTACTTTCGGGACATGACACAGGAGTAGACTAATCATAGAACAAAAGAGGAAAGTTAAGAGTAGTAATCTTCTTTTGAAACGAAGAAGAGATTTGTGCCCCCGAGACATCTATCCTTTTTTTGTTTGTAAAGAAAAGAAAAGGAAATGAAAGTGGGCACAGGACCAGGGATCAGGATGCTATGCTAATCAACACCCCGTTTCGTATACGGAGTAGTATTTGCAAAAATAAAATCCAGGACAACCTTTTTCTCCTAACAAAGTCCTGTTCACAAAGTAGGTGGCTATGCAAGTGTCTTCCAAACCATATTGCAGCTCTTATTATGAGCTTAGAGGCCGGGTCTTGATCACCGACAGCAAGATGGTCACCGAGGTGACCTGATCCCGAGTCAGCTGTGCACTGATCCTGCTATCAATCAACACAAAAGCAGAAATGCTATGTGGAGGCCTACCATGGAGGCGACGCCCATGCTATGTTGCTCGTTGGTGCCCTACGCGGGGAACGGGCACCTCCAGCAGCAAACGGGCCAACGCGATCGCACATGTACAAACGACCGCCCGCCGTACGCGGGCAAAGGAGGCGACCGGGCCCATCACGTCGCGCTGCCGGTGGTGACCCCTCCGGACGCCGACGTTCCAAGTATCCGGACACGTATACGCCGCGCTCGTACTGTCTGCTGTGTGCGGCGATAGGGACAGACATTTAACGCGGTGATGAAGTCCCGCGATCCGACGTTTTCCACATCACATTTCAGCAGAGGGGTAAACTGAGCTAGCGAAGTGAGGCCAAGAACGTGAGGCTGGTGTCATGCATACGACTTTGGCCTATGTTAGAGGAATTTCCAACTTCCACCACGCGCAACTCCATATGTTGCACAAGACACTAGTTAGACGGACTTTTTGCAGTTTTCACCATGTAGTGGTCTAATCTAATACAGTACGTGTCTACCATTTCGTCATCTAGTCATTTTTTTTCAAAACACAGTACAACGCAGACGCTTACATACACGTGCACACATTCACCCATATGAACACACACGCACACTCTACCCTTATGAGCATCTCCGAAAGACTGAGCCGGCGGTCGGGTCTTGAGATTGACGAAGTCACCACAGGCGCCTCGTTGTCGACGGAAACGTTGCCTCCCACTGAAAAATATTCCGCCTAAATGAGAAACACTAGTGTGTTTGAACTCTGGTGGACTGGGGATACAACCACCCTCCTAACCATCTTGCCACATGCAAGTTCTGTGGTCATCTAGTCAACTATTTAACCACGTTGACAACAAAGCGACAGTTGGGCCCTGCTATCAATACACTGATTAATGTAAAAATAATAATAACTTGTATATGCATAAATATTAATTATGAGAGCTAAGCACTTCATGTCAATGATTCAATCGATGTCATAAAATGTAAAACCTTTGAAAAATCATAAAACTGATTATTTATCAAAAAAAATGAGTTTTTGTGTGGATGCACACTAGGCTGGTGTCATACATAGTATCAAGTCATAAAATCCTATTTAGAAATTGTTAAAAATATCTAAGAAAATTATATAGCATACCTACCAGGCTGTTTCTACAACTCAAAAAAAATTAGCTCAAAATTCGATCTATAGTTAGAGAAAAAAGAAGAAGCTAAATTGTAATGTCAATAGTGTTTCATACTATTTGCACCAAATTTCTCTTTTTTTGGCTCTCTAACTGTAGGTCGAATTTGAAGCAGTAATTTTTTGGTGTTGCATATATAACATAGATGTGTCTTGTCTATTTTTTTAGTATATTTGAACACATATTGTGTATTAGAATAAATTGATCTCGTAGATCCTACCTAATGTTTGATCCTACCCGAGTTACCCCCAGGATGTAATGACGTATTCTATATGAAGTATTAATGGTCACTCAAAAATATTATTTAATATATAACAAATCAAATATTTGTGACACTAAAAAACTCAAATATGAACTCATTGATATGTATTTTGTACATTTAATTATGTTCCTATGATATGTTTAGCGCGGCAAGAGTATTTGTTTTAAATATAAGCATAGAGAATGTTTTAAAATAAAAAATGATGCTACACATAGAATGAACTCAATAATTTTCCAAAGTGCAACCAATTTAACTCATAATCTATAGATAAATATTTTTAACCTTTTATGAATTTTCAAATTTGTTAGATTTTTGTAGATTAATTGGTGAATTGACATGTCAGGTCCCAGTCATTGATTTTGCTATCAACATGGCTAAATAGCTGATTAGATGACCAAGTGGTGCAAAAGACCACCACGTGACGAAAACTGCAAAACATCCGTCCAAGTGCTGGTTTGTGCAACAGACCTCGAGGACCACGCCTCAGCATCGTGGCGATGCGGTGGTGGTGGATTTTGTGGCTCCGGTGGCGGAGGTTGCCGGATTCGGAAGAATCGCGTAGCGTCAGGGTGGAAATGTGCGGCGGCGGCATGGGAAAAGTGAGGGATTTGGCCCTCAATCGACTGAAATCCCGTAGATATATCGCACGAAGATATGGATTTATGGGCCTTCTTAGAAGATGTTACAGGCCGGCTCGATATTCAGTATTTCTTGGGACAAAAAAAGGCCTAGAACTGCATATGCATATCGGGCGGAATTTTAAGAACTTTGCCCTTTTAAAGGTCTTCTAGAGATGCTCTTACAAAGTACTTCCTGGTCCCTTTCTACCAAAATATAAGATGTTTTGGACATTGAGTGAATCTACACATTAATACGTGTCTAAAACATATGCATCACGAAATGCTAAACCATTTTATATTTTGGTACCAGTTAGAAACTAGGTTTAGGGTTTCGTGGGATCTAGCCTCCACGTGATCAGTATATATATAAACAGCAGTTTACAATACATGTACACAACGTGTATGGTCAGCATACATACGCCTATACAAGACCGATATTTAACACTCCCCCCTCAATCTTAACTTCTAGAGACTAAATTTAGATTGGTCCTAAATCGGTCTAACATCTGCCGCGTGGCTGGTTTAGTGAACACATCAGCCAACTGATCATTGGAGGAAATGAACCTGACTTGAAGCGCTCCAGCAGCTACTCGCTCTCGCACGAATGGAAGTCAATCTCAATGTGCTTGGTTCGCGCATGGAACACTGGGTTTGCTGTCAGGTAGGTGGCCCCTAAATTGTCACACCACAATATTGGTGTGCGCTGCCGTAAAACGCCAAGCTCCTTGAGCAATGACTCGACCCACATGGCCTCAACAACTCCATTCGCCAATGCTTTGTACTCCGCCTCGGTACTGAACCTTGAGACGGTAGGCTGCTTCTTCGAACTCCAGGAAATTAAGTTCGGGCCTACAAAGATGGCAAAACCTCCGGTAGAGCGTCGATCATCAACGCACCATGCCCAATCTGCATCCGTAAAAATACTGACACCGGTGGAGGAGGACTTCCGAAAGAACAGGCCGGTGCTGATGGTGCCCTTGACATAGCTCAATATGTGCTTCACGGCTTCCCAATGTATCTCTGTCGGCTGGGATAAAAACTGACACACCTTGTTGACAGCAAAGGAAATATCGGGCCGAGTGAGGGTTAAATACTGGAGACCCCCAACCACACTACGGTATCGGAAAGCATCATCAACACCTAGTGATTTTCCACCATCACAAGCTAGCTTCTCGGAAGTATCAAGCGGAGTGGAAGTGGGCTTACAATTCTCCATGTTGACACGATGAAGAAGATCAAGAGCATACTTGCGTTGTGTCACACTCAGGCCCCCTGAATTGGAAGACGCTTCTAATCCAAGAAAATAGTCCAACGGTCCAAGATCCTTGATAAAAAAGCTATGGGAGAGAGAATGCACGAGGCGATCAACCGCAGCAGGAGTCGAGCCGGTAATGACAATATCATCGACGCATACCAGCATATAGATCTGAACAGCTCCATGGGAGAAAATGAACAGGGAAGTGTCGGCCTTGGAGGAAGTGAAACCAAGCTCAAGTAACCGAGCACTCAAACGGGCATACCAAGTGCGGGGAGACTGCTTAAGACCATAAAGAGCACGCTGCAGTTTGCAGACATGAGTAGGGCGCTGGGAATCTTCAAAGCCGGGGCGCTACTGCATATAGACATCCTCTGTCAGAAAACCATGAAGGAATGCGTTGCTCACATCAACCTGGCGAAGCGTCCAGCCACGAGAAACTGGTAAGGAGAGAACCAAGCGAACGGTGGCGGGCTTCACAACATGACTGAACGTGTCGCCATAATCATTGCCATGTTGCTGAGAGAAACCACGAGCAACGAGTCAGACCTTGTGCTTGTCAACGGAACCATCAACATGATGCTTGGTGATACGTCTCAAACGTATCTATAATTTCTGATGTTCCATGTTTATATTATACCAATTGCTACATGTTTTATATACACTTCATAGGATTTTTATGCATTTTCTGGGACTAACCTATTAACAAGATGCCACAGTGTCAGTTCCTGTTTTCTGCTGTTTTTGTATTCCAGAAAAGCTGTTCTGGAAATATTCTCGGAATTGGACGAAACTTGGACAGGACCTCCTATTTTTCCAACACGTACACGGAGTCCAAAGGAGAGATGGAGGCGACCTAGGAGGCAGCCACACCATGGGGCTGCGCGGGCCCACCTCTTGCCGCGCCGTGGGGTGGTGTGGCCCCCTCGGGTGCCTCCAGCCGCCGCCCTTTCGCCTATATAATCCCCCCGACGCGAAAACCCTAAATACCCCGAGCCATTATCCATGAAAAGTTCCAGAGACGCCGCCGTCGTCAACCCTAGCTCGGGAGGGTTCAGAAGCTCTGCCCGGCACCCTGCCGGAGAGGGGAATCATCACTGGAGGGCTCTACATCGCCATGCATGCCTCCGGAGTGATGCGTGAATAGTTCATCCTTGGACTACGGGTCCATAGCAGTAGCTAGATGGTTGTCTCTCCTCCTTGTGCTATCATGTTTAGATCTTGTGAGCTGCCTATCATGATCAAGATCATATTATTGTAATGCTACATGTTGTATTTGCTGGGATCCGATGAATATTGAATACTTTGTCAAGTTGATTATCAATCTATCTTATATGTTATTTATGATCTTGCATGCTCTCCGTTACTAGTAGATGCTTTGGCCAAGTAGATGTTTTTAACTCCAAGAGGGAGTATTTATGCTAGATAGTGGGTTCAATCTCCAATAATCTGGGAGAGTGACAACAACTTCTAAGATTGTGGATGTGCTGTTGCCACTAGGGGTAAAACAGCAATGCTTTGTCTAAGGATAATTGTATTGTTTACATTACGCACTTTACTTAATGCAATAATCTGTTCCTTGCAACTTAATACCAACGGGGAACACCGAACACGGATGTCAACCTGAAGGTGGATTATTAGTCATAGATGCTGTTGGATAACGGTCTATGTATCATGTTGTAATGCCCAATTGAATATCATAGTAGTCATCTTGTCATATATATGCATTGTTATGCGCTCAATATTTTATCAATTGCCCAGCTGTAATTTGTTCACCCAGCATGTTAGTTATCTTTTATGGAGAGACACCACTAGTGAACTGTGGAGCCCGGTCCATTCTTTTACACTGATAATACAACCAACTGCAATCATTGTTTCTTTTCATTCTCTGCAAGTAAACACTATTTTCCACACCATACGTTTAATCCTTTGTTTTCAGCAAGCCGGTGAGATTGACAACCTCACAGTTTCGTTGGGGAAAGTAGTTTGATTGTGTTGTGTGCAGGTTCCACGTCAGCGCGCCACTGACAACCTTCAGAAGTGATTTCTTACTCCTACTGGATTGATAACCTTGGTATCTTACTGAGGGAAAACTTGTTGATGCACTGCTTCATACCTTCCTCTTGGGGTCTCCCAACGAACGTGTGCTTTCACATCATCAAGCACTTGGTCTTGAAAATCCATTTGCAGCTGACCAAGTTGACACAGGGGGGACGCGGCACAAGCGTCCAAGTATTGGTCTGACGAAGTGCAGCAAACTCATTAGACATAGCTGCCCGCCAGGCGGGCTCTCGCAGAGCCTCCGATGAGAGACGGGGGTGATAGCGTGGATCACACGTTCGCTGGGAGACCCCAAGAGGAAGGTATGAAGCAGTGTAGCAGCAGTTTCCCTCAGTATGAAACCAAGGTTTAATCGTCCAATAGGAGCAAGAAATCACTTCTGAAGGTTGTTGGTGGCGCCGTTTACGATCACCAACGTGGAATCTGCACACAACACAATCAAACTACTTTGCCCCAACGAAACAGTGAGGTTGTCAATCTCACCGGCTTGCTGAAAACAAAGGATTAAACGTATGGTGTGGAAAACAGTAGTAAATTGCAGAGAATGAAAAGGAACAGTGTTTGCAGTTGGTTGTATTATCAGTGTAAAAGAATGGACCGGGGTCCACATTTCACTAGTGGTGTCTCTCCATAACAGATAACTAACATGCTGGGTGAACAAATTACAGCTGGACAATTGACAAAATATTGAGCGCATAACAATGCATATATATGACATGATGATTACTATGATATTCATGTGGGCATTACGACAAAATACATAGACCGTTATCCAACAAAGTCTATGACTAATAATCCACCGCCAGGTTGTCATACCGAGTTCCCCGTTGGTATTAAGTTGCAAGCAACAGATAATTGCATTAAGTAATGTGCGTAAAGTAAACAAATGCATTAGACCTAACGACGTACCCTTAAGCTAAGCATCGGCTATTTTATCCCTAGTGGCAAGAGCACATCCACAATCTTAGAAGTTATTGTCACTCTCCCAGATTACCGGAGGCATGAACCCACTATCTAGCATAAATAATCACTCTTTGGAGTTACAAGCATCTACTTGGCCAAAACATTTACTAGTAACGGAAAGCATGCAAGATCATAAATAACATATAAGATAGATTGATAATCAACTTGACATAGTATTCAATATTCATCGAATCCCAACAAACACAACATGTAGCATTACAATAAGATGATCTTGTTCATGATAGGCAGCTCACAAGATCTAAACATGATAGCATAAAGTGGAGAGACAACCATCTAGCTACTGCCATGGACCCGTAGTCCAAGGATGAACTACTCACGCATCACTCCGGAGGCAGGCATGGTGATGTAGAGCCCTTCGGTGATGATTCCCCTCTCCGGCAGGGTGCCGGGAAGAGCTTCTGAACCCTCCCGAGCTAGGGTTGACGGCGGCGGCGTCTCTGTAACTTTTCGTGGATAATAGCTCGGGTATCTAGGGTTTTCACGTCGGGAGGAATAAATAGGCGAAAGGGCGGCGGCTGCGGAGCCACGAGGGCCCCACACCACCCCACGGCGCGGCAGGGGGCCCCGCGTGGCCCCATGGTGTGGGCGCCACATGGCTCCCCACCGTGTCTCCTCTGGACTACGTCTTCGTGTTGGAAAAATAGGAGGTTCTGTCCGAGTTTCGTCCAATTCCGAGAATATTTCCAGACTAGCTTTTCTGGAATACAAAAATAGCAGAAAACAGGAACTAGCATTGTGGCATCTTGTTAATAGGTTAGTCCCAGAAAATGCATAAAAATGCTATGAAGTGTATATAAAACATGTAACAATTGGTATAATATCAACATGGAACATCAGAAATTATAGATACGTTTGAGACGTATCAAGCATCCCCAAGCTTAGTTCTACTCGTCCTCGAGTAGGTAAAACGATAAGAACAAAATAATTTCTGAGGTGACATGCTACAATCATAATCTTGATCAAATAATATTGTAAAGCACATGTTATGAATGAAGTGATCCAGGTCAATGGTCTATAGTTTGCTAGCAAGTAGATAATGAGCAAACAACTGAATCATATAAGCAAAAACTTTTCATGAATAGTACTTTCGAGACAAGCATCAAGGAGTTTTGCATAAGACTTAACTCATAAAGCAATAGATTCTAAGCAAAAGGTATTTAACCAACACAAAGGAAGATTTAAGTTTCAGCAATTGCTTTCAACTTTCAACATATATATCTCATGGATATTTGTTAACACAAAGCATATAATAAGTGCAATATATGAGCATTGATACAACTCCAACGTATCTATAATTTCTTATGTTCCATGCTTATATTATGTCAATTGCTACATGTTTTATTCACACTTTATAGCATTTTTATGCATTTTCTGGGACTAACCTATTAACAAGATGCCACAGTGTCAGTTCCTGTTTTCTGCTGTTTTTTATTCCAGAAAAGCTGTTCTGGAAATATTCTCGGAATTGGACGAAACAAAAAGCCAAGGTCCTATTTTTCTGTCACGTACACGGAGTCCGAAGGAGAGACGAAGGGGGGCACCGAGGCGCCCTCACCATGTGGTGGCGCGGGTCCCACCCCTGGCGCGCCGCCACGTGGTGAGGAGCCCTCGGGCCTCCACCGACATCGCCCCTTCGCCTATAAATTGCCTTTCTCGGGAAAACCCTAAACACCCGAGCCTCCATCCACGAAAAGTTCCAGAGCCGCCGCCGTCGTCAACCCTAGCTCGGGAGGGTTCTGAAGCTCTTCCCGGCACCCTGCCGGAGAGGGGAATCATCACCGGAGGGCTCTACATCGCCATGCCTTCCTCCGGAGTGATGTGTGAGTAGTCCACCCCTGGACTATGGGTCCATAGCAGTAGCTAGATGGTTGTCTTCTCCTCTTGTGCCATCATGTTTAGATCTTGTGAGCTGCCTATCATGATCAAGATCATCTTATTGTAATGCTACATGTTGTGTTTGCTGGGATCCGATGAATATTGAATACTATGTCAAGTTGATTATTGATTTATCATGCCTATGTTGTTTATGATCTTGCATGCTCTCCGTTATTAGTGTAGGCTTTGGCCAAGTTTATGCTTGTAACTCCAAGAGGGAGTATTTATGCTAGATAGTGGGTTCATGCCTCCATTTAATCTGGGACAGTGACAGAAAGTTCTAAGGTTGTGGATGTGCTGTTGCTACTAGGGGTAAAACAGCAATGCTTTGTCTAAGGATATTTGTATTGTTTACATTATGCACCATACTTAATGCAATTGTCTGTTGCTTGCAACTTAATACTGGAAGGGGTGCGGATGCTAACCTGAAGGTGGACTATTTAGGCACAGATGCATGCTGGATAGCGGTCTGTGTACTTTGTCGTAATGCCCAAGTAAATCTCATAGTGATCATCATGACTTGTATATGCATTGTTATGCACTCTCTATTTTGTCAATTGCCCAGCTGTAATTTGTTTACCCAGCATGTTAGTATTTTATTATGGAGAGACACCACTAGTGAACTGTGGACCCCGGTCCATTCTTTTACATCTGAAATACAACCAACTGCAATCATTGTTCTCTTTAATTCTCTGCAAGCAAACATCATTTTCCACACCACACTTTTAATCCTTTGTTTTCAGCAAGCCGGTGAGATTGACAACCTCACTGTTTCGTTGGGGCAAAGTAGTTTGATTGTCTTGTGTGCAGGTTCCACGTTGCTGCTGATTCCCTGGTGTTGCGCCGTGCCACATTCAGCCACCAACAACCTTCAGAAGACCCTTGACTTCCTACTGGTTCGATTAAACCTTGGTTTCTTACTGAGGGAAAACTTGCTGCTGCACTCATCATACCTTCCTCTTGGGGTTCCCAACGGACGTGTAACTTAACACGCATCAAGCCAGTTTTCTGGCGCCGTTGCCGGGGAAGTCAAACCTTCTGCAAGGGGAGTCTCTCACTTCCAATCTCTTTACTTTGTTTTTGTCTTGCTTATTTTATTTTTATTTTTTGTCTTGTTTGCTTCTTTATATCAAAAACACAAAAAAATTAGTTACTTGCATTTACTTTTATATTTCGGCCTAGCTTTAATTTTGCTAAAATGAGTACTCCTGAGAACACCAAGTTGTGTGACTTCACTAGCACAAATAATAATGATTTCATATGCACTCCTATTGCTCCACCTGCTTCTAAAGCAGACTTTTATGAAATTAAACCTGCTCTGTTAAATCTTGTTATGAAAGAGCAATTTTCTGGTGTTAGTACTGATGATGCTGCTGCTCACCTTAATAATTTTGTTGAACTTTGTGAGATGCAAAAGTATAAGGATATAGATGGGATATTATTAAACTGAAATTATTTCCTTTCTCTTTAAGAGGAAGAGCTAAAGAATGGTTGCTATCTTTGCCTAGAAATAGTATTGATTCATGGACTAAATGCAAAGATGCTTTCATTGGGAAATATTATCCTCCTGCTAAGATTATATCTTTGAGAAGTAGCATTATGAATTTAAACAATTTGATAATGAGCATGTTGCCCAAGCATGGGAGAGAATGAAATCATTGGTAAAGAATTGTCCCACCCATGGACTGACTGCTTGGATGATCATCCAAACCTTTTATGCAGGACTGAATTTTTCTTCAAGAAACCTTCTGGATTCTGCTGCTGGAGGTACCTTTATGTCCATCACTTTGGGTGCAGCAACAAAGCTTCTTGATGATATGATGATTAATTACTCTGAATGGCACACTGAGAGGACTCCACAAGGTAAGAAGGTAAATTCTGTTGAAGAAACCTCTTCCTTGAGTGATAAGATTGATGTCATTATGTCTATGCTTGTGAATGGTAAATCTCATGTTGATCCAAATAATGTTCCTTTAGCTTCATTGGTTGCTCAAGAAGAGCATGTTGATGTGAACTTCATTAAAAATAATAATTTCAACAACAATGCTTATAGGAATAATTTTGGTAACAACAATTATAAGCCATATCCTTCTAATAGTGGCAATAGTTATGGTAATTCCTATGGTAATTCTTACAACAATAATAGGAGTGTACCCTCTGATCTTGAAGTCATGCTTAAGGAATTTATCAATACCCAAACTGCTTTTAATAAATCTGTTGAGGAAAAGTTTGGCAAAATTGATGTTCTTGCTTCTAAAGTTGATAGCCTTGCTCTTGATGTTGATCTTTTGAAACTGAAAGTTATGCCTAATGAAGTTAAAGATACTAAGACTTTTGCTACTGCCAATGCTATCCAAGTTAAAATTGATAATAATATTAGGATGTTGGCTGAATTGCATGCTAGGTGGGAAAGAGAAGATGAAATTGCTAGAAAGAATAGTATAGCTAGAGTTTGTACTATCACTACCACTAGTAATGCTGAAGCATCACATGTTAGTAAACCTTCTACTATCAATGGTAACATTATTGGTGTTGGCAATGTTTCCACTTCCATTGCAAAACGTTTGAAATTGCCTAAAACCACTGAAACTGTTCCTGATAAAAGTGCTGAAATTTTTCGAACTATGGGGGACAATGGTCCCATTGCTTTAGATGACGATGATCTTGATTTTGATAATTGTAATATTTCTGAAGTTATTATGTTCTTGCAAAAGCTAGCTAGAAGTCCTAATGCTAGTGCTATAAATTTGGCTTTTACAAAACATATTACAAATGCTCTCATGCAAGTTAGGGAAGAGAAATTAAGACATGAAGCTTCTATCCCTAGGAAGTTAGAAGATGGTTGGGAGCCCATCATTAAAATGAAGGTGAATGATTTTGATTGTAATGCTTTATGTGATCTTGGTGCTAGTATCTCTGTTATGCCTAAGAAACTTTATGATATGCTTGATTTACCACCTTTGGAACACTGTTATTTGGATGTTCATCTTGCTGATAATTCTATGAAGAAACCTTTGGGGAGAATTGATAATGTTCATATTATGGTTAACAATAACCTTGTCCCCGTTGATTTTGTTGTTTTGGATATTGAATGCAATGCATCTTGTCCTATTGTTTTGGGAAGACCTTTTCTTCGAACTGTTGGTGCTATTATTGATATGAAAGAAGGGAATATTAGGTATCAATTCCCACTCAAGAAAGGTATGGAACACTTCCCTAGAAAGAGAATGAAGCTACCTTTTGATTCTATTATTAGAACAAATTATGATGTTGATGCTTCTTCTCTTGAGAACACTTGACTTTTGCGCCTAGCTGAAAGGCGTTAAAGAAAAGCGCTTATGGGAGACAACCCATCATTTTATTTCCTGTTATTTTTATTTTATTTGAGTCAAGGAGTGTGCTTACTTCTGTAACAACTCCTTTGTATCTTTATTTTCTTGCAATGTTGTGCCAAGTAAAGTCTCTAGTAGAAAGTTGATGCTAGATTTGGATTTCTGCACAGGGACAGATTTTTGCTGTCCACGGTTTTGAGCTTTATTCACTCCAGAAAAATTGAAAAATTCTGAAAAAATTCGTGCGTGATCCTCAGATATGTACGCAACTTTCATTAGTTTTGAGTTTCTCAATCTGAGCAACTTAAGTGCCTCGAAAAAATTCGTCTTTACGGACTGTTCTGTTTTGACAGATTCTGCCATTTATTTTGCATTGCCTCTTTTACTATGTTTGATTGGATTTCTTTGCTCCATAAAACATCAGTGGCTGTAGCTAATGTCCAGAAGTATTGGTGATGATTGTGTCACTGTAGAATATGAGAATTTTTGATTATGCACTAACCCTCTAATGAGAATTACTTTGAGTTTGGTGTGGCGGAAGTTTTCAAGGATCAAGCGAGAAGGATGATATGATGTGATCAAGAAGAGTGAAAAGCCTAAGCTTGGGGATGCCCCCGTGGGTCACCCAAGCATATTTCAAGAAGACTCAAGCGTCTAAGCTTGGGGATGCCCAAGGCATCCCCTTCTTCATCAACAACTTATCAGGTCATCTCTAGTGAAACTATATTTTAATTCTTCCACATCTTATGTACTTTACTTGGAGCGTCTGTGTGCTTTTATTTTCGCATTGTTATTTTATTTTCTGAATAAATTGGATCCTAGCATTCTTGTGTGGGAGAGAGACACGCTCCGCTTTTTCATGTGAATACTCATATTCTTCACTTATATCTGTTGAGTATTCTTATCTAGCTACTGCTATGCTTTTAGCTCCTGTTTTTCATGCATCTCTTATTCAGAGCTGTTAGTTCTTGTAGAGTAATACTCTCTTGTTTCATTTGTAAATTATTTGGAGAGTTTTTGTTGAAATAAGTTGATTGGTGTTTGGTTGGAAACAGAAAATGCAACATGTGGTAGATGGTATATCGAAAAGACACACATATAGATCATTGTCTTGGATAATTTGATACTTGGCAATTGTTTTGAGCTCTCAAGTATTTCATGTTTAAGCTCTTGCATCATGTAGTTAAAAACCTATTAGTAAAGAACTACCGTAGAGCTTGTTGAAATTTGGTTTGCATGTTTGCTATCTCTAAGGTCTAGATATTTTCTGGTAAAAGTGTTTGAGCAACAAGGAAGACAGTGTAGAGTCTTATAATGCTTGCAATATGTTTTCATGTAAGTCTTGCTGTACCGGTTGATATCTTGTGTTTGCTTCAAACAACCTTGCTAGCCTAAACTCTGTACTGAGAGGGAATGCTTCTCGTGCATCCAAATCCTTGAGCCAAAACCCATGCCATTTGTGTCCACCATAACTACCTATTATGTGGTATTTTCTGCCATTCCAAGTAAATACTTCATGTGCTACCTTTAAACTATTCAAAAGCTATTATCCCTTATTTGTGTCAATGTTTTATAGCTCATGAGGAAGTATGTGGTGTTTTATCTTTCAACCTTGTCATTTACTCCTGACAGACTTTCACCAATGGACTAGTGGCATATACATCCGCTTATCCAATAATTTTGCAAAAAGAGCTGGCAAATGGGGTGCCCAGTCCCAATTAATTACAACTTTCACCTTTAATTCTCTTCACATGTTTTGCCCTGATTTATCAGTAAGCAATTTAAAAAGTTGATCATTTAAAATAGACACTCCTCCATGGTATGTGATTGTTGGAAGGCACCCGAGGATTCGGTTAGCCATGGCTTGTGTAAGCAAAGGTTGGGAGGAGTGTCACCCAAATTAAAGTACATGTGTAAACAAAAGAGAAGAGGGATGATCTGCCTTTGGGTAGAAATAACGTCCTTCATGGGAGCCGCTCTTGAAAGTCTGGTTGACAAGGGGGTTAGAGTGCCCACTACCATTCGTTGACAACAACAAACACCTCTCAAAACTTTATTTTTATGCTCTCTATATGATTTCAAAACTTAAAAAGCTCTAGCACATGATTTAATCCCTGCTTCCCTCTGCGAAGGGCCTTTCTTTTACTTTAGGTTGAGTCAGTTTACCTACTCCTTTCTATCTCAGAAGCAAACACTTGTGTCAACTTTGTGTGCAACAATTTTTATATGCTTACTTATTGCACTTATTATATTGCTTTGTGTTGACAATTATCCATGAGATATACAAGTTGAAAGTTGAAAGCAATTGCTGAAACTTAAATCTTCCTTTGTGTTGCTTCAATGCCTTTTACTTAGAATCTATTGCTTTATGAGTTAACTCTTATGCAAAACTTTTTGATGCTTGTCTTGAAAGTACTATTTATGAAAAGTTTTTGCTTATATGATTCAGTTGTTTACTCATTATCTATTTGTTAGCAAACTATAGACCATTGCCTTGAGTCACTTCATTCATAACATATGCTTTACAATATTATTTGATCATGATTATGTGGTAGCATGTCACCTAAGAAATTATTTGTTGTTATCGTTTTACCTACTCGAGGACGAGTAGAACTAAGCTTGGGGATGCTTGATACGTCTCCAACGTATCTATAATTTCTTATGTTCCATGCTTATATTATGTCAATTGCTACATGTTTTATTCACACTTTATAGCATTTTTATGCATTTTCTGGGACTAACCTATTAACAAGATGCCACAGTGCCAGTTCCTGTTTTCTGCTGTTTTTTATTCCAGAAAAGCTGTTCTGGAAATATTCTCGGAATTGGACGAAACAAAAAGCCAAGGTCCTATTTTTCTGTCACGTACACGGAGTCCGAAGGAGAGACGAAGGGGGGCACCGAGGCGCCCTCACCATGTGGTGGCGCGGGTCCCACCCCTGGCGCGCCGCCACGTGGTGAGGAGCCCTCGGGCCTCCACCGACATCGCCCCTTCGCCTATAAATTGCCTTTCTCGGGAAAACCCTAAACACCCGAGCCTCCATCCACGAAAAGTTCCAGAGCCGCCGCCGTCGTCAACCCTAGCTCGGGAGGGTTCTGAAGCTCTTCCCGGCACCCTGCCGGAGAGGGGAATCATCACCGGAGGGCTCTACATCGCCATGCCTTCCTCCGGAGTGATGTGTGAGTAGTCCACCCCTGGACTATGGGTCCATAGCAGTAGCTAGATGGTTGTCTTCTCCTCTTGTGCCATCATGTTTAGATCTTGTGAGCTGCCTATCATGATCAAGATCATCTTATTGTAATGCTACATGTTGTGTTTGCTGGGATCCGATGAATATTGAATACTATGTCAAGTTGATTATTGATTTATCATGCCTATGTTGTTTATGATCTTGCATGCTCTCCGTTATTAGTGTAGGCTTTGGCCAAGTTTATGCTTGTAACTCCAAGAGGGAGTATTTATGCTAGATAGTGGGTTCATGCCTCCATTTAATCTGGGACAGTGACAGAAAGTTCTAAGGTTGTGGATGTGCTGTTGCTACTAGGGGTAAAACAGCAATGCTTTGTCTAAGGATATTTGTATTGTTTACATTATGCACCATACTTAATGCAATTGTCTGTTGCTTGCAACTTAATACTGGAAGGGGTGCGGATGCTAACCTGAAGGTGGACTATTTAGGCACAGATGCATGCTGGATAGCGGTCTGTGTACTTTGTCGTAATGCCCAAGTAAATCTCATAGTGATCATCATGACTTGTATATGCATTGTTATGCACTCTCTATTTTGTCAATTGCCCAGCTGTAATTTGTTTACCCAGCATGTTAGTATTTTATTATGGAGAGACACCACTAGTGAACTGTGGACCCCGGTCCATTCTTTTACATCTGAAATACAACCAACTGCAATCATTGTTCTCTTTAATTCTCTGCAAGCAAACATCATTTTCCACACCACACTTTTAATCCTTTGTTTTCAGCAAGCCGGTGAGATTGACAACCTCACTGTTTCGTTGGGGCAAAGTAGTTTGATTGTCTTGTGTGCAGGTTCCACGTTGCTGCTGATTCCCTGGTGTTGCGGTGCCACATTCAGCCACCAACAACCTTCAGAAGACCCTTGACTTCCTACTGGTTCGATTAAATCTTGGTTTTTACTGAGAGAAAACTTGCTGCTGCACTCATCATACCTTCCTCTTGGGGTTCCCAACGGACGTGTAACTTAACACGCATCAAGCATATAAAAATTGTTGCACCAAAGTTGACACTAGTGTTTGCTTCTAAGATAGAAAGAAGTAGGTAAACTGACTCAACATAAAAGTAAAAGAAAGGCCCTTCACAGAGGGAAGCAGGGATTAAATCATGTGCTAGAGCTTTTTAAGTTTTTGAAATCATATAGAGAGTAAAAATAAGTTTTTGAGAGGTGTTTGTTAATTGTCAACGAATCAGAAAATGGAAAGTACAATATGACCCCTGCCAACCAGACTTTTAAGAGCGGCTCCCATGAAGGACGTTATTTCTACCAGTAAGGCAGATCATCCCTCTTTCTCTTTTGTTTACACATGCAGATATTTCACTGTTTGTCATTGCTTAACTGATAAATCAGGGCAAAAATGTGAAGAGAATTAAGCGATTAAAGTTGTAATTAATTGGGACTGGGCACCCCATTTGCCAGCTCTTTTTGCAAAATTAATGGATAAGCGGATGTATATGCCGCTAGTCCGGTGGTAAAGTCTGTTTGACAGTTGACATAAAGACATCCACCTCGTCCTCATGAGCTTGGTAAACATTGACACAAAATAGGAGTAATAAAGTTTGAATAGTTTAAAGGTAGCACATGAAAATTTTACTTGGAATGGCAAGAAAATACCACATATAGGTAGTTATGGTGGACACAGATGGCATGGATTTGGCTCAAGGTTTTGGATGCACGAGAAGCATTCCCTCTCAGTACAGAGTTTAGGCTAGCAAGGTTATTTGAAGCAAACACAGGATATCAACCGACACAGCAAGGCTTATATGAAAACATATTGCAAGCATTATAAGACTCTACACTGTCTTCCTTATTAACCAAACCCTTTTACTAGAAAATATCTAGACCTTAGAGATACCAAACATGCAAACCAAATTTCAACGAGCTTTACGGTAGTTCTTCATTAATAGGTGTTAACTACATGATACAAAAGCTTAAACATGAACTACTTGATAACTCAAAACAATTGACAAGTATCAAATTATCCAATACAGCGATCTACAAGAATATGTGAGCTTTTTCATTATACCATCTACCAATGCAACATTTTCTGTTCCAACCAAACACCAATCAATTTATTTCAACATAAACTCTCCAAACAATTATAAGTGAAGCAAGAGAGTACTTTCTTTAAAAGAACTAACAGCTCTGAATAAGAGATGCATGAAAAACAGGAGCTAAAAGCATAGCAATAGCTAGACAAGAATACTCAACAAGTATAAGTGAAGAATAGGAGTATTCATATGAAAAAGCGGAGCGTGTCTCTCTCCCAATCAAGAATGATGGGGTCCAATCAAGTTGACCATACGAAAAATAAAATACTGAAAATAAAAGCACACAGACGCTCCAAGTAAAGCACATATGATGTGAAAGAATTAAAATATAGTTTCACTAGAGATGACCTGATAAGTTGTTGATGAAGAAGGGGATGGCCAAGGCATCCCCAAGCTTAGACGCTTGAGTCTTCTTTAAATTTGCTGGATTGATCCATGGGAGCATCCCCAAGCTTAAGCTCTTCACTCTTCTTGATCACATTATATCATCCTTCTCTCTTGACCCTTGAAAACTTCCGCCACACCAAACTCAAAGTAATTCTCGTTAGAGGGTTAGTGCACAATCAAAAACTCACATGTTCTATAAGGCACAAATATGACTGTTACTTTTAACATTAGCTACTGCCACCGATGTTATGTGAAGCTCTTCACCCTAAAAAAAGAATTCCACTCAACACTAGTAAAATAGAGAATGCGAAAAATAAAAGACAGAATCTGTCTAAACAGAACAGTTCGCAAAGAAGAATTTTTCGAGTCACTTACGTTACTCAGATCGAAAAACTTTAAACTAACGAAAGATGCGTACATATCTGAGGATCACGCAAAAAAAATTCAGATTTAAATAATTTTTCTGTGATTTTACAGAATTAAAACGGTAAACAGCAGAAATCTGTTCCTGCGCAGAAATCCAAATCTAGCATCATCTTCCTATTAGAGGCAATACTTGGCACAACAATGCGATAAAATAAAGATACAAGGAATTGTTACAGAAGTAAACAACTCCTTGACTCAAAAAAAAAATTGCAGAATA
Organism: Poa pratensis; assembly: GCA_947311845.1. Lineage (NCBI taxonomy): Eukaryota > Viridiplantae > Streptophyta > Magnoliopsida > Poales > Poaceae > Poa > Poa pratensis. Next base: position 55,296,616 of record CAMZMU010000055.1, on the reverse strand, counting down.
AAATAATGGGTTGTCTCCCATAAGCGTTTTTCTTTAACGCCTTTCAGCTAGACGCAGAAAGTAAGAATCAAGTGTTTCCAAGCGATGAAGCATCAACAGAATAATTTGCTCTAACAATAGAATCAAAAGGTAACTTCATCTTCTTTCTAGGGAAGTGTTCCATACCTTTCTTGAGTGGGAATTGGTATTTAATATTCCTCTCTCTCATATCTATAATAGCACCAACAGTTCTAAGAAAAGGTCTTCCCAAAACAATAGGACAAGAAGCATTGCATTCAATATCCAAAACGACAAAATCAACGGGGACAAGGTTATTGTTAACTATTATAAAAACATCATCAACTCTCCCCAAAGGTTTCTTTATAGTATTATCAGCAAGGTGAACATCCAAATAACAGTGTTCCAAAGGTGCTAAATCAAGCATATCATAGAGTTTCTTAGGCATAACAGAAATACTAGCACCAAGATCACATAAAGCATTGCAATCAAAATCATTCAACTTCATTTTAATGATGGGCTCCCAACCATCTTCTAACTTCCTAGGGATAGAAGCTTCATGTTTTAATTTCTCTTCCCTAACTTGCATGAGAGCATTAGTAATATGTTTATAGCACTAGCATTAGGACTTCTAGCTAGCTTTTGCAAGAACTTAATTACTTCAGAAATATTTCAACCATCAAAATCAAAATCATTATTATCAAAAGTAATAGGACCATTGTCTCCCACATCTCGAAAAATTTCAGCACTTTTATCAGGAACAGTTTCAGTGTTTTCAGGCAATTTTAAACGTCTTGCAACAGAAGTAGAGACATTGCCAACACCAATTACTTCACCATTGATAGTAGGAGGTTTGTTAACACTTGAGTTTACAACATTTTCAGTAGTAGTAATAGTATAAACTCTAGCAATACTATTCTTTTTAGCAATTTCATCCTCTCTTGCCCACCTAGCATGTAAATCAGCTAACATCCTCACATTATTATCAATTTTAACTTGTATAGCATTGAGAGTTTTGCTATCTTTAACATCATGAGGCATAGTTTTAATTTTTAACAAATCAACATCAAGAGCAAGACTATCAACTTTAGAGGCAAGAACATCGATTTTCCCAAACTTTTCCTCAACAGATTTAACGAAAGCAGTTTGTGTACTAATAAAATCCTTAAGCATGACTTCAAGATCAGAGGGTAAACTCTTATTATTGTTGTAGGAATTACCATAAGAATTAACATAACCATTGCCACTATTAAAAGGATAGGGCTTATAATTGTTATTACCAAAATTATTCCTATAAGCATTGTTGTTGAAATTATTATTTTTAATGAAGTTCACATCAACATGCTCTTCTTGAGCAACCAAAGAAGGTAAAGGAACATTATTTGGATCAACATGCATCGTTCCATTTGTAAGCATAGACAAATAGTATCAATCTTATCACTCAACGAAGGGGTTTCTCAATAGAATTTACCTTCTTACCTTGTGGAGCTCTTTCGGTGTGCCATTCAGAATAATTTATCATCATATCATCAAGAAGTTTTGTTGCATCACCCAAAGTGATGGACATAAAGGTACCTCCAGAGGCCGAATCCAACAGGTTTCTTGAAAAAATTTAGTCTGCATAAAAGGTTTGGATGATCATCCAAGCGTCCATGGGTGGGACAATTTTTTACCAATGATTTCATTCTCTCCCAAGCTTGAGCAACATGCTCATTATCAAATTGTTTGAAATTCATAATGCTACTTCTCAAAGATATAATTTTAGCAGGAGGATAGTATTTTCCTATGAAAGCATTTTTGCATTTAGTCCATGAATCAATATTATTTCTAGTCAAAGATAGCAACCATTCTTTAGCATGTCCTCTCAAAGAGAAAGGAAAAAGTTTCAGTTTAATAATATCACCATCTACATCCTTATACTTTTGCATCTCACAAAGTTCAACAAAATTATTAAGTGAGCAGCAGCATCATCAGTACTAACACCAGATAATTGCTCTTTCATATCAAGATTTAAAAGTGCAGGTTTAATTTCATAGAATTCTGCGTTAGAAGCAGGTGGAGCAATAGGTGTACTAATGAAATCATTGTTGTTCGTGCTAGTGAAATCACACAACTTAGTGTTCTCAGGGGTACTCATTTTAGCAAAATTAAAACAAAACAGAAAGATAACAACTTGAAAATAAAAGTAACTAATTTTTTGTGTTTTTGATAAATAAAGCAAACAAGACTAAATAAAAATAAACTAAGCAAGACAATAACAAAGTAAAGAGATTGCAAGCGTGAAACTCCCCTTGTAGAAATCCTCTTGCTCTCCGGCAACGGCGGCAGAAAAAGAGTTGTTGCAGGGAGTTAGAGGAGCTCTCGGAAATATTTCTTCTCCCCGGCAACGGCGCCAGAAAAAGAGCTTGAAAGCATGGATCACACGTTCGCTGGGAGACCCCAAGAGGAAGGTATGAAGCAGTGTAGCAGCAGTTTCCCTCAGTATGAAACCAAGGTTTAATCGTCCAGTAGGAGCAAGAAATCACTTCTGAAGGTTGTTGGTGGCGCCGTTTACGATCACCAACGTGGAATCTGCACACAACACAATCAAACTACTTTGCCCCAACGAAACAGTGAGGTTGTCAATCTCACCGGCTTGCTGAAAACAAAGGATTAAACGTATGGTGTGGAAAATAGTAGTAAATTGCAGAGAATGAAAAGAAACAGTGTTTGCAGTTGGTTGTATTATCAGTGTAAAAGAATGGACCAGGGTCCATAGTTCACTAGTGGTGTCTCTCCATAACAGATAACTAACATGCTGGGTGAACAAATTACAGCTGGGCAATTGACAAAATATTGAGCGCATAACAATGCATATATATGACATGATGATTACTATGATATTCATGTGGGCATTACGACAAAATATATAGACCGTTATCCAACAAAGTCTATGACTAATAATCCACCGCCAGGTTGTCATACCGAGTTCCCCGTTGGTATTAAGTTGCAAGCAACGGATAATTAAATTAAGTAATGTGCGTAAAGTAAACAAATGCATTAGACCTAACGACGTACCCTTAAGCTAAGCATCGGCTCTTTTATCCCTAGTGGCAAGAGCACATCCACAATCATAGAAGTTATTGTCACTCTCCCAGATTACCGGAGGCATGAACCCACTATCTAGCATAAATACTCACTCTTGGAGTTACAAGCATCTACTTGGCCAAAGCATCTACTAGTAACGGAAAGCATACAAGATCATGAATAACATATAAGATAGATTGATAATCAACTTGACATAGTATTCAATATTCATCGGATCCCAGCAAACACAACATGTAGCATTACAATAAGATGATCTTGATCATGATAGGCAGCTCACAAGATCTAAACATGATAGCATAAAGTGGAGAGACAACCATCTAGCTACTGCCATGGACCCGTAGTCCAAGGATGAACTACTCACGCATCACTCCGGAGGCAGGCATGGTGATGTAGAGCCCTCCGGTGATGATTCCCCTCTCGGCAGGGTGGCGGCAAGAGCTTCTGAACCCTCCCGAGCTAGGGTTGACGGCGGCGGCGTCTCTGAAACTTTTCGTGGATAATGGCTCGGGTATCTAGGGTTTTCGCATCGGGAGGAATAAATAGGCGAAAGGGCGGCGGCTGCGGAGCCACGAGGGCCCTACACCACCCCACGGCGCGTTAGGGGGGGCCCGCGTGGCCCCATGGTGTGGGCGCCACGTGGCTCCCCTCCGTGTCTCCTCTGGACTCCGTCTTCGTGTTGGAAAAATAGGGGTTATGTCCAAGTTTCGTCCAATTCCGAGAATATTTCCAGACTAGCTTTTCTGGAATACAAAAACAGCAGAAAACAGGAACTGGCACTGTGGCATCTTGTTAATAGGTTAGTCACAGAAAATGCATAAAAATGCTATGAAGTGTATATAAAACATGTAACAATTGGTATAATATCAACATGGAACATCAGAAATTATAGATACGTTTGAGACGTATCAGGGGGCAGCGAAGAAGGCACGGCGATGGGGTCATATCGCACGGTGCCATCGGTGATCTTCCTCTCTTGGCGAGTGCCGTCACGGAGGCGTGTTGTCATAGCGTGACCAGGGGCAACAGTCGATGATAGCGTTGGCGAGGCAGGTGTTGTCGACGAGGGTGGGGGCGATGCAGGCGCAGTCGAAGGCGTCGCGACCAGTGAAGAACTGGTGGAAGGCGACGCGGACTGGGCCGAGGCAGCCGGCCCAGAAGGGCTAGGCGGCGCGAAGGGAGAGCCATGCCCGCACGGTGAAGACGGACCAGACGGCCTAGACGCATCGGGCGTGGGCGCGCTCGACGGCCCAGGCGCGCGAGAGGACGCTTCACCGGGAGAGTCGCGACATGCACATGCATGTCGATCACCGGATCGGCAGCAGCAGAGGATTCCTGTGTGGGTGGAGGTTGGACCTGTAAAGATGATATGCCTGCGGTAGACGAGTCAGTAGACAAATAGGACATGTCATAATTTCGCACATGAGCACTCGTAGCCGGTTCTGAAGACGGAAACGTGATGGCGTGCTCAAGGGTGGAGACATCAACCGTAACACGGGAGTGGCAAACGGAAAAAACGGACTCATCGAACACAACGTCGCGAGAAATATAGATGCGTCCCGTGGACCTATCCAAACATTTGTATCCCTTATGCATAGGACTATATCCTAGAAAAACACACATTTTGGAGCGGAAGGCGAGCTTGTGCGTGTCATACTTCTGGAGACTAGGCCAGCAGGCACAACCGAAAGTGCGAAGAAACGTACAATTTGGAGGACACGAAGAAGACGATGGATAGGTGTATCGCGCTGAAGAACATGAGTGGGCATACGGTTTATGAGATAGCACGCCGTGAGAAAGGCCTCATCCCAGAAACGTAATGGGAGAGAGGCATGCGCAAGGAAAGCAAGATCTGTCTCGACTAAATGTCGGTGCTTACGTTCCGCAACACCATTTTGTTGGGACGTATGGGGGCATGACACACGGTGGGAGATGCCCGTGCGCTAAAAATAGTGATGGAGCTTGTGATATTCACCGCCCCAATCAGATTGAACTGCCTTGATTTTGCTATTCAAAAGGCGTTCAACATGCGCATGAAAGGCGTAAAAGACATGCTCAACATCAGATTTGTGTTTGAGAAAATAAATCCAGCAGAAACGTGAGTAGTCGTCGATGAAACTGACATAATATTTAAAACCACCAGAAGAGGAGACCGCAGGCCAAAAATATCAGAATGAACCAATTCAAGAGGCTTACTGGAAATACGATAAGATGCAGAATAACATAGCTGACGACTCTTGCCACACTGACAAGCATCACACATGGAAAAATCATTGTCTAAAGGAGAACATGAAAGATTGTTTTGCCTAACAATAGTTTGAACTACATTATTTGCTGGATGGCCGAGGCGTTGATGCCACTGGGTGGGGGTGACCTTGGCAGCGGAGAGAACATGACGAGACGGCGTGGATGTCGATACTCGATGAAACGGAATGGGGTAAAGCCCGCCATGGCTCCTACCGTGAAGAAGAACCTTCCTCGTGGCCTTGTCCTTTACACAGAAAGTGACGGTGAAACTCAACAAAGACGTCATTATCAGAGACAAGGCGATAAACAGAGAGGAGATTTTTGCTAATGTGTGGAACATGAAGAATATTTTTCAGCTGAAGAGAAGAACCGGCTAAAGACGAATGACCAATATGCGAAATTGACAAGCCTGCACCATTGGCTACTTGCACTTGGTCCTTCCCTCCGTAGCGGTCATGAACGTGAAGGCGTTCGAGATGGCTGGTGAGATGATCCGTGGCTCCAGCATCCATGAGCCAAGGAGGGTTGTCGTTGGAGCTAGTCGAGGTCGAGGCCGCGTTCCCGGAGCGCTGGGTGCTAATCTGGAATTCGGGGTTGTAGCGGTTGCGGCAATCCCCGGCTTCGTGCCCCCAGTTGCTGCATATCTGACAGTGTGGGCGCTGTTTGCGGCCGTTGCGGCCGCGTCCTCCGCCGTTGTTCTGGCGGCGATCGCCTCCACCGTAATCGGCAGGGCGGCCTTGCCCTTGCTGCTGTGGATTGCCAGCATATGGGCGTCCACCGCCACCAACTTGGTCGGCGGGGTTGCTGCTGTAGGGACGCGGCTGGCCGGTGTTGGAGAAGGTTCCAGGCCGCGACACGGAGTTGGCCGACGACGCCCAGTCATCGGCTTGAGCCTCGCTTTTCTGCGCGTTGATCAGGGACTCGAAGCTGAGCACATGGGAGTAGAAGTCCGAGAGGGAGACCTCGGCGTTGTCGCGGATGATGGATGCAGCAAGAGGATTGAAGTCAGGGCTGAGCCCTGTGAGCATGTAGTCGACGATGACGTCGTCGGCGAGGGGCGATCCAGCGGCGGCCATGGTATCCGCGGGACCCTGACCTTGTTCATGTACTCGCTGGCGGTGGCGTCGAGTTTCTTCAGCGACTGAATCTCGTGCCGGAGATGCCGCACGTTGGCGCGGCTCTGCGCCCCAAACATGGATGGACGGCCTCCCACACGGCGGCGGCCGTGTTCTTGCCGATCAGCTGGCAGGAGATCTCCCGGGCGATGGAGCCAAGGAGGAGGCGAGGACGCGCTGATCCTGCGTCCACCAGGTTGCATACGCGGGGTTCGCGATAGAGGTGGCCACGGCACCCGCGCCCTCGGTGATGGTCTTCGCGGGCGCCGCCATGGTGCCGTCGAGGTAGCCATGAAGCCCTGCCCGGAGAAGTTCGGCAGGGTGAGGGCGCGCTAGAGCATGAAGTTGCTCCGGTCGAGACGGACGGCAGGGGCGGGGATCGGTGAGGGTGAGGCGGCGGCGGCGGACGGGACCACAAGCCCGATCGGAGAGAGCTGGAGCGCCGAGGAGGAGGACATCTCGGCGGCGGCTAGCGCTCTGATACCAAGTTAGAAACTAGGTTTAGTGTTTCGTGGGGTCCAGCCTCCACGTGATCAGTATATTCTACTATATATAACAGATGGTGGGATCGCTGCCTTCTCATTCGTCCACGTCGCCCTTTAATCGACGGCCGTTCGATCGCGTCGTCCAACGGCCAAGATGCGCCTACCCAGCACGTGGTACTGTAGCAACGAATTTTGTCCAATTAGGTGCTGCCACGTCCCTCGATTACCATCCGTCCAGCCCGTCGCACCCGGTAACCCCCCGCGCACGAATTTTGGCGCGGTTTTTTTTTGCAGGAACACCCCCGCAAAGGACCTAAATGTAATTTGCACAAACTTGATGGACTTACCTGCAAAACTGCCACGGGTTCATCCCCATCCTCTTTCTCCCTCTCGCGACGGCGGAAGACGCCGGCGGCGCGACGCGCCGCGTCACGCCCTCCCCGCACGTATCGGGCCACACGGCGGAGTGCGTCGTCTCCTCCGCTCTCTCCTCGCCCAGGGACACTTGCCGGGACAGCCTCTCCGCGCCGGGATGGCCGCCGCCGCGGCCGCTCCGGACCATAAGCGGGCGGCGCCGCCACCATCAGCCTCCGCGCGACGAGGCGCGTCGGCCGCGCCCACGCGCGCGTCCCAGGACGGGCTGGTGCGCCGCCGGCGACCTCCGCGCCGCCGCGGACGACGCGGCTAGGGTTGCCCACTGTGACGTCAGCACGACGTCACAGTGGGTCCGCCCTGTCATTTTTTTTTCCATTTTTTTTAAAACAATCCAAACAAATTAAAAAAAAATAGCCCGAACTAAAAAAAATCCACAATTTTTTTTATGCAATTCTACATAATTCTAACTATGATTTTGACATAATTTCTAAATAATGCAAACCAAAAAAATAACAATGTCCATATTTTTTGCCCAAAAATAGTCCAAACTATCCACTCGAGCCCGAACTAAAAAATGTCCATAATTTTTTTTCCAAACAATTGTACATAATTCTAAATATAATTTTGATATGATTCTAAATAATGGAAACTCAAAATTTAACAAATGTCCACATTTTTCCCACAAAATATAATTTTGACATGATTCTAAATAATGGAAACCAAAATTTAACAAATGTCCACATTTTTCCCACAAAAAATAGTCCAAACTATACATTCGATTTTGAATAATTCTAAAAAATGAAGATCAACAGTTCAAAACATGTTCTCGGCAAAAAAATGGCGAATATGTCAACAGGGTCACATAAAAGTAAATATGCACGAGCAAAATTCAAATTTCAAATATCAATGTGCCTTACAGATTTGTATTCCCAATTCCCAAAAAAAAATTTAAAAAATAGTCCAAACAAACTTTTAAAAAAAATAGCCCAAACTAAAAATGTCCGCAGCTTTTTTTGAAGCAATTCTACATAATTCTAACTATGATTTTGACATAATTCTAAATAATGCAAACCAAAAAATTAACAAATGTCCATATTTTTTCCCCAAAAATAGTCCAAACTATCCATTCGAGCCCGAATTTAAAAAGTCCACAATTTTTTTTCCAAACAATTCTACATAATTCTAAAAATAATTTTGACATGATTCTAAATAATAGAAACTCAAAATTTACAAATGTCCACATTTTTTCCACAAAAAAAATCCAAACTATACATTCGATTTTGAAATAATTCTAAAAAATGAAGATCAACATTTCAAAACATGTTCTCGGGAAAAAATGACAAATATGTCAACGGGGTCACATAAAAGTAAATATGCACGAGCAAAATTCAAATTTCAAATAGCCATGTGCCTTACAAATTTGTATTCCCCGTATATGTTAAAAAGGAATTCAAATACGTTAAACTATTCAAAAACTGGGTGATTTTCGAATTTGAGCAGTTTTCGAAACTTTTAATTCACAAATTTTTTACGGTTGAATTACTCAAAATTTAAGCCCACGGACGCGGCAGAGTCGCGCTTAGTCCCTAGTATAAACAGCAGTTTACAATACATGTACACAACGTGTACGGTCAGCGTACATAGCCTATACAAAACCGATATTTAACAGTACTCGTAGTAGTAATACTAGTACCACCCCAATTGATTAAGGGAGATGGCAGATGTCTTAGGTACGGTTTCGTGATCTTATAGGCCTCTTTGATTCATAAGATAGGAAAAATAAAAAACAGAAAAAGTATAAGATTTAATGTCAGGCACACTAGGATTTGGTATGTATCAAAGTTTTTGTTTGATTTCATCAAAAGAATTGTAAAAAGAGTTTGGAGTGGATGGTAGAATTTCTATAGGAAGTAGTACAAATGATTACTTAGAAAAGAATTCTATAGAATTCAATTCTACAAATCAAACAATTAAGATAGGAAAATTTCCTATGGGATTGAATCCTCCAAAAATCATATGCAATTCCTAAAGAGCCCGTATGCTTTGACTTGTTCCTTGGTTGCTAATCATCTGGATGACGGTAGCAACACGGTGAGAAAGTCATCACGACAGGTAAAGGCAAAGCTATCCCATGTTCGAGAAGATAACGTATTTCCCCAAAAAATTAAAAAACTGGGACAGAGAGTCAAAAAAAGGCGCGTGCCGGGGCCGGGGCCTCCACGTCTTCTCCCACTGAACTGAACCCATCTCTCCCTCACGGCGGGGCCGATGATCAGTCGCGGACGCGGTTTGGACACCTTCCGCGAAGCTTCGACCGGCACGGCCACGTCCTGCCAAGCGGAAAATTGACAAAATCCATCGTCGACCAGTCACCTGACCTGATTCATACTAGTGCTACTGGCGCTACTCCTTCAAGTGTAAGCAACTTGGCAGCGCACCAACCAACCAGCGCCCCACCAGCACCACCGTCGATAAAACCCCCACCGCCCCGCCAGCCTCGGCCTCCATTTCCATCCCGCACAACACGCAGCACCACTACTGATCTACTGCTGTACCAACAGGAGGAGGAGTGGAGATGGAGGCCGGCTACGACCGCGAGTTCTGGCAGTTCAGCGACCAGCTCAGGCTGCAGACGCCCAGCTTCTCCGGCCTCTCCCTCGGCGACTCCATCTGGTCACCCGCCGACAACGCCGGCCGCGCCCGCAACGCCGAGCCGGGCCTCTTCTCTCCCTCCCCGGCTGACCAGGGGTTTGCCCCCAAGATCAACACCAACGGCGGTGGTCTCGACGGGCCCGGACTCATCGGTTCCGGCAAGCTCGCCTTCGGCGCCACCAAGCCCGACCGCTACAACAACAACGTTAGCCTCCTCGGCGACGCCAAGCCGTACGCCAACAACGGCTATGGCGCTGGCGCCACGGCCAAGCCCAACAACGCCACCACCATCAACAACAACAACAACGCTAACTTTGGGCTCAACAAGATGATGATGGGCGGGAGTTTCAACAACAACAACTTGAACAACTTCAACGGCGGCAGCGGGGAGGTGAAGAGCTACTTCAACAAGTCCATCGGGAGGCCGGCCAGCAACAACAACAACAGTAACGGCAACTACGGCGGCGGCCACGGCTACGGCAAGAAGGGCGCCGGTGCTCTGGACGGCAAGAAGAAGCACGCCAAGAACGAGAGCGGCGGCAACAACAACAACCACGGCGCCGCCTCCGAGAAGAGGTTCAAGACGCTGCCGGCGTCCGAGGCGCTGCCGAGGAACGAGCCCATCGGAGGGTACATCTTCGTCTGCAACAACGACACCATGGAGGAGAACCTCAAGAGGCAGCTCTTCGGTATGATCGTCATCATCCCCTCTGGGTTGCGATACGATGATATTCAAGTTTTGTTTTTTACCTTAATGTGTGATGACTAATTAGTTCTTGAACTGAACGATAATTAATTAATCATAAAGATAAATGAAGCCATCTGAACTAGTTTAATCAGATCCATTAACGGTTTGGGTTAACTTGCAGGGCTGCCATCCAGATACAGAGATTCAGTGAGGGCAATCAGGCCAGGGCTGCCCCTCTTCCTCTACAACTACTCCACCCACCAGCTCCACGGCATCTTCGAGGTACAGTTACAAATCTTCTTTGCAACTTTGGTGACGATTAATTGCTTGGACTCATCGCCTTGTACTGAACTGAATCGTGCGTGCAGGCTGCGAGCTTCGGTGGAGCAAACATCGACCCGGCGGCGTGGGAGGACAAGAAATGTCACGGCGAGTCTCGCTTCCCAGCTCAGGTACCTTCACCAGCCATGGCAGATCCTACCTAGCTAAGTTCATAGTAGTACAAGTATACAAACGTAGATTAGCTAGATTCTGTCTAGAAATGTCTATCGGCCGGCCAGTCGGAAGGCTTGATCCACAGGAAGGGATTAGTACCGCGTCGAAGCAGTTAGCTAATTAATTAATGATTAATTAAAGGGATGGGTGAACCTTCCCGTAAGTGTAGCATTACTGGTCCGCTAGCGACTGCTCAACCACGTTGCCTGCTTTAGGTTGGCCGGTCAATCCTAGACCAACCACCTCTCTTCTTCTAGAACAAGTACACTTGTCAACACACGTTCAATTGCATCCATAGTCTCGTCTCAAAATTAGATCTGCGTGTGCCTTTTTTTTCCTTTTTTTCTTTTGGAAGAACATCACTTGGCTCTGAAGCTACAGCTAGTAGCACTGAAACAGGAACATGCTTGTATCTGGAGTATGAACAACACCGTATCCTCTACCTTTGGCTTGCAAAAAGAAAAGAAACATGGACAATACTTACCTAGTACTTGGGCTCCTGTATGTCTTGCTGATTTGCTTCGATAAATTCAGGTGAGGGTCGCTACGAGGAAGATCTGCGACCCGCTGGAGGAGGACGCGTTCCGACCGATCCTGCACCACTACGATGGGCCCAAGTTCCGTCTGGAGCTCAGCATCACCGAGGTTTGTGCCTCGTCAATGGCGTATCAGGCACTGAGATGTGAGGCATCAAAACATGAATGAGCTAACTGAGATGTTTCTATCTATGCAGGCTCTCTCCCTTCTTGACATCTTTGAAGACAAGGACGACGCCTGAGGCCGCCTTATGCTGCCGCTCAATGCTCAGGGACTGTTGAGAAACAGAGAGAAATATATACATTAATATTATCGATTAAACGGTGATAAGTGAGTGTAATTCCATCTTGCGGGCTAGAAAATTATGCACCCGTTGTCTATCATGCGCGGTGATGACTGCAGAGGATCAGCCCTCATTTCTGTAACTAAGCTATTATGAAGGCTATGCATAAATATCGAGACCTAATGTTTCTCATGTTGTACACCTGAGCATAATAAACAACTGCATTCCTGTTTTCCAAATAAACACAAAAGTAATCGTTCTTTTCCAGGGAAGATGTTCTAAAATTATGGGGCAACAATTGAACTTGTAAGATGTGCCAACGTAGCAAATGCGCTAAAAATGGTGAATTCATCTGCTTGTGCCAACACAGGCTTGCAACAAGGGGCTGGTTTCAAATGGGCTTGCACATCTTACAAGTTCACGTTTTGCTATATAATTTTGGAACATCCTCCCTGGAAAAGAACGATTATGCACAAGCCGACCCAAATTTCCAGAGTTGGAACAGCAACGGACCTGGCACAGCACTACCCATGTTCCAGTCCTATGTTAAAAGCACAACGTTTGCTATGTTAAAAGGCATCTTAAACAACAGCTACTTAAACATTATATTGGACAAGATAAGCCAGTCACAGCCTCACGGAGTCACAGGGCATCATACCCTTCAATCACCAATCTGAACTCCTACACCACATTTATACAAAACTTATGGGAAAAATATAAACAAACAGGTGATTCAGGATGAATGAATGGATAAAACTGGGGGAGGAAAGCTCTCCACAAACACATTCGGCATCTATCACCAGTCTAAAGTCTAAACCGCAGAAGGAGTACACATGCAACATGAAAATCTGCCATGAAGTTCCCTCGTGATTCATTGTTCTCAGATTCAGCCAAAGAGATTATGTGGAGCTGGGTCCGCCATGAGCGAGCTATGGTGATGAACCATGTACCACCTGCCGTTGCGGAACTCATATACATTGGTCACATGGACCGGCCCCGGGTCAACATCAACATGCACCTTCATGTTAATCCAAGCTACATCAGCAAGTACACGAGCTCTGACATCTCGTAACTGAAAATCAGTGCCCTGCCCTCCATCTTGGCCCCAGTTGAATAACAAGGCCCAGCTGTTCATCACTCCATTGTATCTGTCAAACGAGGAGTTAGATGGGGGTAATCCACCGCAAGAAAACTTGCAAATATGACTACATGAACAATATACAAGAAAAATCCATTCGAACGAGGTAAATTGCCATCCCAAAAAGGGTAGAGCAGCACAAGAAGTTAATGAAATGATTTGCAACAAAGTACGAACCTCGACTGTTTTGTAGTTTACGTAAAGCGAAGTAATATGATGGTGTTTGTCACATATGTCTGTGTTCTACTCGAAGGATACTACTGATCACTCACTGGAGATGCCTCCAGAAACTAATGCAACATCAGAAATCGTACATAAAAAAGAGTGCACCTCTAGGCACGAAAATATTACACATCCAGCAGTTCTCCAAATCCACCTAAATTAAAAATGGATTAACCTATATACCCTGACACAAGAAACCACTAATTAATTAACCCCTTTGTATCATGGTTCCAAAACATTAACCCAGTTCTATAGTAGTGATGGATTCCTAAGAATAGCTACTACAAGATGTAAACAATCTCTACATTATCCAAGGGCTCCAAGCACATTAACTCAATTTTCTAATCTTTGATTACTATTCATGAATATAATAAAAGGATAAATGTAAGCAAAATAATTTTTACGGTGGCAAATAAGCATACATGCATGAATGACTCAAAAATATTCCCCTACATAGGATACCACATGTACTAGTTCTTCTGACAATATGACTAGTCAAAGTTGCAAACATGATGCTTGGCAGATAGCCCAAAGAAAAAAATATAATACAGTACATGTGAAAACATTTTACCAGGAAGATGAGTAACAACATAATTACATAAATATAACAGGAAATAAATTATCTTACAAGCCTCCTATCTGTATTCATGTACATTTCTAATCGCTAATTAAATGTGACTTCATAAGTTTGCACATACAGCAACATGGCCGTGATGAAAAGAGCGAGAAATACAATGAAATGAATGTTGGAATGAGCAAATCGCCATTGATGCAATGTATAACTCATGCATACAGCTGTACAAAATGGTTTGCTATGATATTTATCAGCAATAAACATTATAAGGAGTAAGAACTCTTGTACTTTTCCAAAGTGCTGCCAGTATTCAAGTCCACGTAAGAAACAAAAAATTTCATCACAGTAACTTCTTAATATGTACTCCCTCCGTTTTTTAATATAAGATGTTTTACCTTTTGTCCACATTCACATGCAAATAAATGTATGTAGACACATTTTAGTTTATATGTTCACTCTACGAAGCACGGACACGGGGACGGAAAGACGGGGATACGCATACGGGGATACGGGATATGGCATTTTCCAAAAACAGCCATTCGGGGATACGGCGAGTATATATAAAATAAAATAAAATGTCATGTTTAACATTTCTCAACACATACTAGTTGTTGGATCTGAATGCGAAATCTGAATAATACAAGTGCTCTGCAGCATATTGTAATAAGCAGGAGGGCTGAAAAGAGAATCACACAGCCTTATCTGTAAGCAACTGTACGTGGAAGGACTAAAATGCAAACTATCCAAAGGGATAAGGTCTCCATCTCTCCCGTGAGTTCCAAATCGTGGTTTTCTCTCCAAATCCAGTGCCGCATGAGTCTTGACTCTGGCCCAGCGGCTCCCTCCGACGCCACTACGCCGCCCCTGCCGCCCTGCGCCGCCACCGTGCCCTCCGACGCCACCGCCCCGCCACCGTGCCCTGCGCCTAGCTCGCCTCCCTTCTCTCCAAGTCTCCATGCTCTCTCCCCCAGGAGCTCCGCCACTCTTCTGCGCAGCGACGCCACGCATCAGCGCCGCCGCGTCGTCGCCCTCCACAAGGGCCTGCTCCAGTTCACCTCCTCGTGGCTCCTCTGCCGTATCCCAAACGTGTCCCGTACGTGTCCCCCCGTATCCCTGAATTGTTTTTTTTTATTCGAATTTCGGGGATACTGCAAATTCGCGTATCCCCGTATCCCCGCGTATCCCCACGGCAGTTCGGCAACATCTGCCGTATCCATGCTTCGTAGTGTTCACTCATTTTAGTGTGCATATAGACAACATGTGTACCACCTAAAACATCTTATATTAAAAAACGGAGGGAGTATATGCAGCTGCAAAACTAATTTAAACTTCCCCAATCATTTTTGTTCTATATAAAATGACATACAATGAGAAGTATGTGTAACCTTCACAAGTCACAACAGCAAATAATTGTATGAAGCATGCTTTGAGCCATAGATAAATAAGAGTGAAGTCTTAGGCATACCCTGTATAAAGTTCTCCACTAGCATGTATGCACTTCACATAGTCTGCATTAAGCCAGAAGTGACTCATTGCTGGCAAGGACCCTTCCCTGATGCTATTATAGAACTCGGCATTCACATTTATGATGGCCTTTGTAGCTGCATAGTATGCCTTCCAACCGTTAGGTGGAGTTATATTACCCTGCTCCACCGTAAAATCCTACAAGGGAGAATTTTATTGATGACAGACTCACAAAAGGTAAAATGTTGTGGTGAGGTTCTATATCACGAGTCACAACAAAAGTTTTTTTTATCTTAAACACAAATTCATAAACTCAAACAGTTGCAATAGAAAAAAATGTGTAACGTAAATTCTATAACTGTGTGTTAGATACTTAGATGTTATTAAAAATGGCATTTTCATATAAAATCTGCAAAGCCATGGGATGCTTCCATGAAAGATATGTGACATTGAAGTTCTACAGCCAAAGGTGCTATTAGAACAACAACGGTACAGATAAGCAGCAAGTGTACAAAAATCACATATTTTAGTTGGAATTTTAACTGTGCAGATTCAGACACAAACTTTGTGTGTGCAGTGTCAAGTTCAGAGTTTTGGTAAGTTTGTGGGAAAACAGGGAAGTTTGGAAAGTGATCCAAGGTTTTTTTTTTGTCTTATCTTATGTAAACTTATCCACGACGTGTCGCCATCAGTGTTGAGGACATAGTTAATTTAGCCAGAACTTGGTTAAATAAATGAGTCCTCCCAGCCATAATTGTCTGCTAGACATGAATCACTCAGCTCTACATCATGTAATTCAATCCCTCAATGCGAAACAAATAATCCAATTGACATGATCGAGCATTTAGTAATAAAAATAGCATAATAAAAAGCGGTGTCTCAAAGAGATCATTGCTGGCAAAACAGCAATCTAAATATGTGGACGGTTCAATTGGAGTCAAAACGAGCAGGACAGTAAAGCTACATTCCTAATCCGACAGTAACTCAAATTGTCTGTGTGGCGTGAATCACTGAGCTACACCATGTAATTCAATTCCTTAATGCAAAACAAACAATCCCATTGATATGGTCGAGCATTTTAGTACACAAAATAGCATAATACAAAAGCGGTGACTTAGATGGATCATTGCAGGCAAAACGGCAATCTAAATATGCGGACGGTTCTACTTAAGTCAAAACGAGCAGGTGGGACAGTAAAGCTACATTCCTAATCGAACACACATGAACTCAATCAAGGAAAATCTTAAGGGCAGAGCACAGACAGAGGGTGGGCGCAGCACCTTGTGGTAGAGCGCCTTCCAAGCCCCATCGTCGTTGGCGGCACGGCGCATGGCGGAGTTGGTCATGGAGAGGTGGCAGAGGCTGGTACAGTCGAGGTAGCTGAGGGCGTGGGTCGTGATCTCGGGCACGAGCTGCTCCATCATGGAGGCGCCCGCCGTCGCCGGAGCCGGCGCGGGCGCCTTCTTCATCTCCCCGCCGATGGCCATCTCGCCGTTGGCGGTCTTGTCGCGGCAGGCGCAGCAGAGAGGCGGGGGAGCGGATTGCTGCTGCTGCTTCTTGGGGGAAGAGGAGGAGGAGGAGGGAGGGGAGCGGAAGGCCCAGATGGCGCCGACGAGGCAGCAGACGGCGGTGGCCCCGGCGGCGATCAGGGCCCGGAAACCGTCCATGCGGACATCCAGGTCGCGGGGGAGGAGGTGGCGGCGGCGGTCAGGGGCGCGGGGTAGGGTTTGGACGGCATCCCATCAATCAGACGGGGGAGGGAGGAGTCGGGGAAGGAGCTAGGGTTTTGGGGGAGGACTGGAGATGTGGAAATGAATGAAATCAGGGAGGTTTCCGCCTTGGAATGGAGGTGGGTTCGGGTTCGGTGGTGAGTGGTGACCACTCACGCCACAACCGTAAGGCCCTGTTTGTTTCTAGAGTTTTAGTGGGGATTGGTGGGGATAATCCTCTAGTGGATTGGGTGAAACCCCAAACTTCACCCAATCCCCTAGGGGATTGGGGATCAATCCACTAGGTAGGGGTAGTGTATTGAATCCCCTAGGGGATTGAGAAAAAATGAACTAGAGTTTGGGGATTTGTGGGGAAAGGTGGGGATAAAACCTATCCAATACACTAGAAACAAACGATGTTTTGAAGTTTCGGGTTTCACCCAATACACTAGAGGATTATCCCCACCAATCCCCACTAAAACTCTAGAAACAAACAGGGCCTAAGGGATGCGCTGTCATTTATGAACGGGCTTGGGCTCGGACCAGGGTTGGATCGGGCTACGCCGGCAACCAACAGACCCCTCCGCCACTATTAAAGGTACTTGGGGATTTAGGTTTAGCCCCCAAATCTCGGGAGCCCTAGTTGCCGTGGTACACGGACGCAACAAACCTCCGTGCACCTATCCTTCTTCTTCCTCCCACCATCGTCGACCCGCCTCCAGCCGCCGGCCGAACCGCCTGCTGCAGCCCCGCCCTGCCCCAGCCGCCTCCTCCGCCGGTCCGCCGCCCCCTGGCCGGCCCTTCCTCTAAGCCACCCCGCACCCCGAACCTAACTCCGGCGTCGGCGAGCTCCCATCCCGTACCCGCACCCCCCCTGCATTAAGTCACCTTCCTTGCCTCCGCCGGCGACGCCGCGGCCAGCCGCGTCGTCCCCGTCTCCGGCGAGGTCCTGGCCTCACCTCCGACGGGGCGACGCGGCCAGCCGCGTCGACCCCATCGTCGGTGAGTGGTTCCGCCGCCACCGCCACTGCCCTCGCCTCCGGTCTTCTTCCTCCTCCGGTAGTCTTCTTCCTCGAGTCTTCGTGTCCATCTCCGTCGTCTAGATCTAGCAGAGAAAGAAATGGGCCAGGCCCATAACCCGCTGGGGGGTACGTGGGAGCGAATAGGCTCTGCGGTACGCAGCAACTAGGATTTGCCCCAAATCTCTCCCCTCCACCTTGAAATGAAGCATGGCGGCCTCGGCAGGCAGGTTATGGCAGCCACGATGCGGAGGGGACGAGCAAGACCGGTCTTGATCAACTACTCTGACGGCGGCGACTACTCCTACTTCTCCGACGACGACTCCTTCCTCGATGGGTACTCCACCGGCGTCGATGCCGAGGAGCTCGCCGCCATCACCGACGATGACGGCGACTACTCCTCCTCCTCATCTTGTGATGGCTCCTCTCTCGACGAGTACTCCTCCGACAACGATGACAACTACTCCCTTGGCGAGTACTCCACCGACGTCGACGCCGAGGAGCTCGCCACCATCACCGATGATGAGGAGCTGATGGCGCACAGTCGGGCCAAGTCGGTGCGCTCCGAGCGCCGCGCTGAGAACCGAAAGGGATGCGTTGTCATTTATGAATGGGGTTGGGCTCGGACCAGGGTTGGGTCAGGCGACGATCCAACATGATTGGTTTACTTTTCACCATTTAGACCATCTCTAGCCGAAGGACCCGAAAATTCAGACGCTTATGCTATTTTCGGCCTTTTTATGTCTCGAACAAAAACATGTATATTGGGTCGGCCCTCCCCGGATAAAAAATATCGGGGACACCGCATATCAAGCCCCTCCGCCATTATATTAAGGGTATAGAGTGATTTATGGCTAGCCTCCTGATCTTTCCCCTCCGCAACAAAATGGAGCGTGGCGGCCTCGGCGGGCACGGCAGTGCTTCCTCGGTGGGCACGACCGTGGCGGCCATTATGCGGAGGTGGACGAGCCACCCGGGCTTGATCGACTACTCCTCTGCTCCTCCGATGATGATGACAATTCACTCGATGAGTACTCCACCGACGACGATGTTGAGGAGCTCGCCGCCATCACCGACGGCGAGGAGCGGATGGCGTGCATCCGGGCCAAGTCTGGAGATGATGGCGCACATCATAGACGACGAGGAGCTCGTTGTCATCACTCACAATGAGGAATTGATGGCGGCGATGGGAGAAGGAGGAGCGCTGCCAGGGCTAAGTCATGTCTATTTGAATATATTGTGAAGATGAATTTTCTTTGATCGTAGTAAAAAGATACCCATGAAATCTAACATAGTGTTTTTTCTTTGAAATTTACAATGCATGATTTATATGTTCTTATGGGATATTCTATGAATCAAGCAACTACTATAGAAATTTTTTCATAGATCTCAATTTCACACAAATCAAGTAACTGAGATTTTTTTTAGCAGAAACTGAGATTTTTTCTTGAGCGTCAGGGAGTAAGGGCATCTCCAGCCATGCCCCCCAGGCCTCTTTTTGCCCATTTTAGCGCCGACGCAAAGAAAAACGTTCCAGTCGAGCCCCCAGGAGGTCGTTTAGCGCCGTTTTTAGCGCCGACGTTCCCAGGCCGAACCCAACTGGCTGGGTTTGGCCTGGGGAGGCAAAAGTGAGCCTTTTTGCATGCAAACCCCACATGCCAGCCTCCACCTGCACTCTCTCTCCTCTCTTTCCCCACAGGCCCACCACGTGCTCCTCTATCCTCTCTCCTCTCTTTTCCCCTCCAGCCCAGCTCCGACGCCTGCCCTCCTCGCCGCCGCAGTTCGCCGCCGCCCGGCCTCCCCTCGCGCCGCCGTCCGCTCTCCGACCCTCCTCTGCTCTGGCGCCGACCTCCGCTGCCCCTCAACTCCGGATCCGGCTCGTCGTCGCCCGCGAGGCCGGCCTCCCTCCGCCTAGGCTCTCCTCGAGCTCGCCTCCTCCATGGCCGACGCCAGGTAGTAGGCAGCAGTGAATACAGAGAGAGAGCAGCCGGACCAGCCAAGGTGCGGCCTCCCTCGTCCTCGTCGATCTTGAACTGGGGACGCGCGGTGGTGGGTGGCGGCTCCTGGCCCACTGCTCGCGGTGGTGGGCTGCGGCGCTTGGCCGGGCTGCTGGCGGCCGTGTTGAGGACGATGACGACGTCCTGCTCGGAGGGGGCTCAGGGAAGGCGGCCATGAGCTCGCCGACCGGCGGTGGCGCAGGATACAGCCATGAAGACGACGACGACGCTGCAGATTGGAAACGCTCTGCCGCCCTCGATCTAGCTCCGGTCAAGGTCAGGTGTGGAGGGGCAGCCGGAATCGCCTCAGCTGGTCGCGGTGGTGGGTTGCGGGCCGGGCCGTGCACGTCCTCGGTGGTGGCCGGCGTCGCCGTGGACGTCGAGGAGCTGCCGACATGTGTTCGCTGCTAATTTCCTAGGTTTGGCCACGAGTGGAAAACGTCCCGCACCCAGGCCAAAAAAAATCCGGGGGGCACTTCCGACGCTAAAAATGGCTCCTGGGGGGCCTCGACGGCTGGAGATGCCCTAATGGTGCCACTAATTATGGCCTCCGAGCTTACTGGAGAAGACGACGTCCTCCACAGTCCACACCAGTTCGACTTCACCTCTCACGGATCTAAAAAAAAGGCTTCACCTCCCACATGGCCAGCCTCCGCCGCCTCAGATCGCCGGCACCGGTGCCCCCGCTGGAGGACGACGACCTACTCTCCGAGATCCTCCTCCGCCTCCCCCCGCAGCCTTTCTCCCTCCCTCACGCCTCCCTCGTCTGCAAGCCTTGGCTCGCCCTCGTATCCAACACTGCCTTCCTCCGCCGCTTCCGCGCCCACCACCGCCGCAATCTGTCAGGAACTCTGTTTTACTGAACTATGTATCACCTTCTCTGAAGACAAACAAGCACATGGACGGCTGGGATAGTTTGTAAGGCTTCGTCAGATCGGACGGCTGAGATTCGATTTCCTAATTTGAGGCAAACTTGCCAAATTTGTAATAATTTGAATCTTGAATTGCGGCTCCTCGGATGCTCTATATAAGCCGGAGAGTGGGTGGATGGGCGGCACAATAAGAGAAACCCTAATTTCATGTTATTTCCTTCCTGTTCTTCCTTTTCTTGCCTTTCCCTTTTAGCCAATTTATCCTATATTTCCTGCAATTACTGCTCAATTTACTGTTGTGATCTCCTGTTGATGTTCGTTACTACACAAACTACCCCGAGGTCCTGACAATGGTATCAGACGCCAGCCTAGCCTTGCGGCCGGCCGTGAGGTTGCCGCCGAATCTCGTCGGTGGTAGTAAAATTCCTCCCCCGTCTGCAAGAAACTGGATCGAGCTCCGCGGAGTAGATCTCGTCGAGCCTTACCGATGTCCATCATACGGACCAGATCGCAGGAGCGCATGGCGGCCGAACAAGAAGAAGCGGAGTTGTTGGCGGCGGCGCAAGAACAAGCCCGGGAAGAAGAGGAAATCAGCTCGCGCCTGCCGCGGGAGGTCCTCAACCTTCACCGCCGACTCGACCACCAGCAGAGCTCCATGGACGCTCTGCAAGGTACAATGCTCAACCTGACAGAAATGGTTGCACAGATCTCTCGGTCGCTCAATCTCACGCAACCACCACCATTCCCACCTTCCACCTCGCCCCAGCAGCAATTCGTCACACCACCACCACCACCGCCGAATCTAAGCCCGATACCGGAAGTATCTACCCCGGTTACCTCGCCACCGATTTCGGCAACCACACCCCAAAAGCCACCTCCTTCATCCCAGCAAATTCCGTTCGTGAACCTCACCCCCGAATCCTCTCAAAAACCACCAAATTCTTCAGCTTTCGCCAACCAAGCAAGCCCATCTTCGGTTCCACCTCCAACTACCCACATACACCAGCTTACCTCACCCAACACAAATCCATCCATGTATACAACCCCAAAAATTCCACCTCCGTATCATCCCCCATACAACTATTCCCCTTACCCACCGCAACAACAGTATTACCCAACCTACCCTGGCTACTACAACTATCCACCACCTGCCCAGCCACAATTCGGTCCCCAATTCACCTATTCGCAAATTCCACCTACCATTCCACAAATCTACCCGCCACCTCAACCACCTAAGCCTCCCCCTGTGCCAAAAACACCACCACCTATACCACAACCCACCTTCCAGCCTACTCCACAAAACCAATCCAATCAAGAACCATATATCAGAACTCCTAGCCTAGAACTTCCTATTTTCTATGGAGACAATGCACCAAACTGGATTGAGGAATGCGAGAGTATATTCATTCTTAGTGGAATCACAAATGAGTTCAAGGTTAAATGGGCAAATGCTCACATCCGTGGAAAGGCCAAGGTTTGGATGTCTAGCAGCAACTTGAACATCTACCTGTTGAATTGGCAACAATTCTGTCAGCTGCTATGTGACAGGTTCCCTGCACCAGGCGAACAAGAATCCATGGAGCAATTCCAGTACCTTCGACAGACTACATATGTGGTTCAGTATATTGACCAGTTCGAAGGATACATGATCACAATGCAGCGAGACCACCCTTATTTGACGGACAACTTCTTCCTCCTCAGATTTATAAGTGGTCTCAAAGATTACATCAAGCACGCTGTTCGTAGCCATGATCCAACAACCTTGAGAGCTGCCTACCATAAGGCCAAACAGGAAGAACTCGCATACTTAGCTGCCAACAAGAGACAAGTTAATGTAAATCCTGGTAATAGGAATTTACAGCAAGGACAGTTTCGCCAGCAACAAAACTTCCGAGACAACAGAAACAAACAGCCCAATAGCAATCCTAGTGAAAAGAAATGCTGGTACTGTCCCGAGAAATGGGTACTGGGACATAAATGTCCTAACATGAAGAGTATGGTTCATGTGATTCAGTATCAAGGCCATAGCGATTCAGAGGAATCCCAAGATACTCAAGACACATATCATGATGCTGAAGCTAATCTTGTTGAACAAGAGGTGCAACAACCTGCAGCTGAACCTCCAGAGGGCAATCAGCCTCAACTCAAAGCTAATTGCATGCAAATATCGGCTGAATCTATACATGGCATTCCTGGCGAAACAACCCTGTCAGTGGAAGTTCTGATTGGTGGCCAGCGTGCAGTCGCACTGATCGATACTGGTAGCACTACCACCTTTATTGACAGCAAATTTGTGAAGAAAACCAAGCTGCAGATAAAACCAACGGCTGAACATAAAGTATTGGTTGCCGGCGGAGGAGAATTGATTTCAGCAGGACACATTCCTAACTGCAACTTCAGAATTCAGCAAACTGATTTCACTTATGATTGCAAGTTACTTCCATTGAAAGGCTACGACATGGTATTGGGCGCCAACTGGCTGACGGCACACAGTCCCAATTATTATGATTGGGAGCAGCGTAGCATTGCAATCACAGTTCAGGGACAGTGGTGTACATTGACAGACAAGTCTCTGCCCTTAAATGAAGCTGTCATTTCAGCAAAGGCCTGTTCTAAACTCATCAGATCTGGAGCACAGGCATTCCTCATTCGAGTCCACAGCCCTGAATACTCCAACGAAAAATCTGAGCAACAAACATCTTCAACACCAGTTGCGGATATCCTGGATAAATTTTCTGATCTGTTTGAAGAACATGTTGGTCTGCCTCCTCATAGAGAATGTGATCATCAGATTCCTTTACTGGAAGGTGCAAATCCACCTAATGTGAGGCCATATCGTATGCCACACAAAAGAAGAATATTGTGGAGGAGTTAGTACAGAACATGTTAAAGAACTCCGAAATACAACTGAGTACCAGTCCTTATTCATCACCAGCTATATTGGTCAGGAAAAGAGATAAGACCTGGCGTCTCTGTGTGGACTATAGGCAGCTAAACTCGCTGACAATCAAAAATAAATACCCCATTCCAGTAATTGAAGACCTTCTGGACGAGCTACAGGGAGCAACAATTTTCTCCAAGTTAGATCTCCGTTCTGGGTACCATCAAATACGTATGAATCCTCAAGATGTCACCAAAACAGCTTTCAGTACTCACATGGGCCACTACGAGTACTTGGTGATGCCGTTCGGACTAACAAATGCTCCAGCTACCTTTCAGCAGCTTATGAACAATATATTTGCTCCGCACTTGAGGAAATTCGTCTTGGTATTCTTTGATGATATCTTAGTATACAGCAAGACGTTGCTCAGCACAGACAACACTTGACAATAGTGCTAAACATCCTGAAGTTACACAAGCTGAAAGCAAAAAGATCTAAATGTGCCTTTGCAACTGCATCAGTTGAGTATCTTGGTCACATAGTCTCTGGCTCTGGGGTAGCGACTGATCCAGCAAAAATCGCTGAAATCCTTGACTGGAAATCTCCTAACAGTGTTAAACAGCTGAGAAGAATATTGGGAATGACGGGATATTATCGGCGTTTCATTGAAGGCTATGCTTCTATATGCCGACCATTACATGATGTCCTCAAAAAGGACTCCTTTCATTGGTCTGAACCTCAAGAACAAGCATTTCAAGCCCTGAAACGTGCAATGACAACACCACCAGTGCTAGCCCTACCTAATTTTCAGTTGCCATTCACACTGGAAACGGATGCATCCGGATCTGGACTGGGCGCAGTTCTCATGCAGCAAGGCAAACCACTTGCCTACTTCAGCAAAGCTCTGGGACAAAAGGCAACAGCCTTGTCGATATATGAGAAGGAATCACTCGCAATGCTCGAGGCACTGCGCAAGTGGCGTCATTATCTCTTGGGTAATAAGTTGGTGATCAAGACAGATCAACAAAGCCTCAAATACCTCTCTAGCCAAAGATTACTCGAAGGGATCCAACACAAACTGATGCTAAAGTTGTTGGAATTCGATTATTCTATTGAGTACAAGAAAGGCACAGAAAACACTGTTGCTGATGCTCTTTCCAGGAAATATAATTCAAAGGAAGATGATTCTTGCCTCGCCATGTCTGCCGCAGTTCCTCTCTGGATTCAGGAAGTGGCAGAAACATACAAGATGATCAGAAATGTATCAAACTCCTGCAAGAGTTAGCTGTACGTGGTGACAGTAATCCTCCGTATACTCTCTCAGCTGGTATCATAAGGTACAAGAACAGAATACTATTGGGAACTGCAACAGATCTCAAGGATCGAGTTTTCAACTCCTTCCATGCTTCAATCTTTGGCGGTCACTCTGGTAACCGAGTCACTTATCACCGACTCAAGCAATTATTTTACTGGCCCAACATGAAGCAGTATTGCGCAACAAAAGTGGCGAATGTCCCACATGTCAGGTATCCAAGACTGAAAGAGTTCATTATCCTGGATTGCTGGATCCTTTGAAGATTCCTAAGAGCAAATGGTCTGAAATAAGTATGGACTTCGTTGAGGGACTACCCAAATCACACGGGAAAGATGTCATCTTGGTGGTAGTGGACAGACTCACCAAGTATGCCCATTTTATACCTCTCTCACACCCATTTACTGCACCCCAGGTTGCTGATGTTTTCATCAACACAGTGTTTAAGCTGCACGGTCCTCCAAAGATAATTGTGAGTGACAGGGACCGTATCTTTACATCAAAGATTTGGCAGGAGCTTTTCAAGGCATTGAAAGTGGAATTACATCTCAGCACGGCTTACCACCCTGAATCGGATGGACAAACCGAGCGTGTAAACCAGTGCTTAGAACAGTATCTGAGAAGCATGGCATTCAAGGAACCAAGAAAATGGGCAAATTGGTTACCAGCAGCTGAGTGGTGGTATAACACCTCTTTCCACACATCTCTCAAATGCTCTCCATTCGAAGCTTTGTATGGATACCCTCCACCACAGATGCACGACATCTCAGTTCCTTGTGATGTTTCTCCAGAAGTTGAAGTCACATTAAAGGAAAAGGACCACATGGTGAAGGCATTGCAACAAAACCTCCAGCAAGCTCAAAACAGAATGAAGAAGTACGCTGACTTGAAAAGAACCGAGAGACAATTCCAGGAAGGGGATATGGTCTATCTTAAAATGCAGCCGTACAGGGAGACAGCATTGGGTTTGAGGAATGCACTGAAACTGTCCTCCAAATACTATGGTCCTTTCGAGTGCTAGCAAAGGTTGGCAATGTATCATACAAGCTGCAACTACCTCAAGGTACACTCTTACATGATGTATTTCATGTCAATCAGCTTAAAAAGCATATCGGACCAAAGGCAATTCCAAATCCCACACTACCTCTAGTCACAGCAGAGGGTAAGATCAAAGTGGCTCCTGTAGCAGTTCTGGAATATCGCCAAATTCCAAGAAGTGCAGGTGGCTATGATGTTGCCGTTCCTCAATGGTTAGTTCACTGGGAAAACATGTCACCGGCAGAAGCCACCTGGGAAGACGCTGCATTCATTCGCGCAACTTTTCCAACCTTCCAGCTTTGAAGTCTGGTCTCGACCCGGGGGTATTGTCAGGAACTCTGTTTTACTGAACTATGTATCACCTTCTCTGAAGACAAACAAGCACATGGACGGCTGGGATAGCTTCGTAACGCTTCGTCAGATCGGACGGCTGAGATTCGATTTCCTAATTTGAGGCAAACTTGTCAAATTTGTAATAATTTGAATCTTGAATTGCGGCTCCTCGGATGCTCTATATAAGCTGGGAGAGTGGGTGGATGGGCGGCGCAATAAGAGAAACCCTAATTTCATGCTATTTCCTTCATGTTCTTCCTTTTCTTGCCTTTCCCTTTTAGCCAATTTATCCTATATTTCGTGCA
Organism: Poa pratensis; assembly: GCA_947311845.1. Taxonomy (NCBI): domain Eukaryota; kingdom Viridiplantae; phylum Streptophyta; class Magnoliopsida; order Poales; family Poaceae; genus Poa; species Poa pratensis. The sequence goes on along the minus strand of CAMZMU010000055.1, from coordinate 55,269,794 downwards.
ATTACTGCTCAATTTACTGTTGTGATCTCCTGTTGCTGTTCGTTACTACACAAACTACCCCGAGGTCCTGACACAATCCCCCTCTCCTTGGCCTCTTACGCGATGATGCGAGAAGGATCTCCTTCGTGCCTACCATGGAGACCCCCAACCGTGTCCCAAGGGGACGCTTCTCCTTCCGGTTCGACGATGGCGACAATTGCCGGTTCCTGGGCTGCCGCCATGGGCTAGCACTCATCCTCAACTCGACGCGGTTCCAGTTCCAGGTGTGGGATCCCGTAACCGGTGACCAGCACAGCCTAGCCGTTCCCCGGGAGTTTGACAGCGAAGAGAGCATGCTCATCCAGCACGGGGCGGTGCTTCGCGCTGCCGGATACGTCCACACCGGGAACCCTTTCAAGGTGGTCTTGGTAGGCCACGACGTACAATTTACTAGAGTCTTCGCTTGTGTCTACTCGTCTGAGACAGGCTCATGGGGCGATCTCATCTCAACGCCGCTTCCATCAAGGGACAATTCTTTGGGCATTCCTAGTGACTTTCCAGTGGGCGTTAATAGTTTGATTTCAGCAATCGCTCCCAGTGTCATGGCAGGGAATTCCCTTTACTGGATTCTTCATGGGAATTCGCGCGGCATCCTTGAGTTTGATTTGGACAGCCACAACCTTTCCGTGATACCGATGCCATTGGACACGTATGCGGATCACACTGCCTGCTTCTGGGTTATGCCGGCGGAAGGTGGTGGCCTTGGCCTCTTATTTTTTTCAGCCTTCACCGCCCAGCTGTGGAAGAGGAAAACTGATTCTGACGGTGTTCCATCATGGGTACTAGGAAGGACTATTGAAATTAACAAGCTACTATCCCTGGGTTCGGAGGTGTCCTTAAGTATACTGGGGTTTGCTGAAGACAGTAATGTGGTGTTCCTATGGACACATGGTAGCGTCTTCATGGTCCATCTTGACTCATTGCAGTTCATGGAACTTTTCAAAACACGGATCTTGTGTACCTATCATCCATTCACAAGTGTCTATACTGGAGGTAATAGCATGCCTTTACAAAGTGGGTATTACCAAAACAAAGATGTTTTTTTGATAATTGGTTGTCGAGATGCCTTTCTCGTCCTCGAGTAATAAACTAACAAGTTCGAATGAGTTGTATAAATTGCTCTTCTTCTTTTGTTATCATTGTTGTTGAATTATGTGGTTCAAGCCAGGGTAGCAAACTGTCATTAACATTGTATGTTGCGATTCCATTGTTAACATAAGTATTTGTGGATAGCTGCACTGTAGATTTTGCTTGAGGTACATGGTAAATTGAAAAGAACTCATGAATGTTTGAACCAAACAAAAGGTCAAATGGGTTGTTCAGTTGGGCACATTTGGAAGCTTATAGCTGGTTATATTCTTTAATTCGATATTGCTATCTCCATTGATCTTACTAAGAATGTTAGTTACATAAATAATACTAACTTCATTTGAGTTCTAAGAATTAAAGTGGATCTTTGTAGAATGCTCCTTCTGCAAGTCCACTTTTACGAGCAAATAAATAAATTGAGTTCCTTTTATCTTTTCAGGCTCATTTTGTTAATATCTTAAAAGTCACAATCATCCTGTTTATATCATGAGTATGTTTTATAGTCCTAAAACTATGTTGAACAAGCTTCAGCGCAATTCAAAGCAACTTCTTTCTTTGTTCACCATGTTGTCTGGGTTTGCTTCTTCTTCATTTTTACCAGATTAATCTGCATCTGTTGCCGCTGTTGGAATATTCTTTGCAATTGACTGTAGATACTGTTTTGTTCATCTATTTCTAATGTTTTCTGAAAATTTAGCTTGAATTGTTATCTTGAGTAATTTCTGAGAGTTTTTTCTTAATATCTTGTTGCTGCCTCCCTCGTATCTATTCAGCTTTCGTTGAATGTCATTGTTAACATAAGCATTTGTGAATAACTGTAGTGTAGATCTTGCTTGCATGAGATACATGATAAATGGAAATTGACATGAATGTTTGAACAAACAAAATGTCAAATGGGTAATTCAGTTTGCACAATTGCAAGCTTATAGCTCGTTATATTCTTTAATTCGATATTTCTATCTCCAATGATCTTACTAGAAAATGTTAATTACATAAATAATACCGTACTAACTTCCTTTTAGTTCTATGAATTAAATTGGATGTGTGTAGAAGACTCCTGCCGCAAGTCCACTTTTACTAGCTAATAAATAAATTGAGTTCCTTTTATTTTTTTAAGGCTGAGTTTGCTTATATCTTAAAAGTCACGATCGTCCTGTTTATTTATTATCTGGAATATGTTTTATCCTCCTAAAATCATGTAGAACAAGCTTCAGCGCAATTCAAAACAACTTTCTTTGTTCACCATATAGTCTGGGTTGCGTCTTCTTCATTTTTACCAGGAATGTGCATCTGTTGCCCCCTGTTGGAATATTCTTTGCAATTGACAGTAGATGCCGTTTTTTAATCAATTTCTATTGGTTTGTGAAAATTCAGATTGATTTTTATCTTAAGTAACTTTTGTGAGTTTTTCTTAATATCTTGTTGATGCCTCCCTCTTATATATATCATTTTTTTACTTATGCTTGCAGAAACAGGCATTGGTGCTGGACGTGAAGGAGCTGAACTTCTGCACTAGTCATAAGATGATTGTCTGTTTGACAAGGTAATGCTGCAAGCTTTTCTAAATGTAAGTTGAGTGATCTTAACTGTTATTTTGTAGGAAATATCATGTTTTCCCCTTTATTAATGTTTCTCAAGCCAAAATTCTAAAGAGTACTGCATCATTCTCTCTGCGTTATTCAGGTGTTGCGCACTTGATCAGTGGTCACCTCCCATCACATGTTGCCTCCTTGATCTTTTGTCAAGGCCCTACTTTCACCCCCTCTCTCCTGGATGTGCTCTTTTGCTTGACCTCCTTTCTACTCAGTTACCTTGCCGGCAGTTTTCCTCCTCCTTGGTACTTCTAGACTCCACCTTTCCTTCTCATAGTATAGGCTGTTGTCCCTCAACCTCCCAGGATGACTGATGAATTGGGTTTTTGTACATGTATTTGTGCTTGCTCATAGATGAATATTGTGTCGTGCTAAGTAGTGGCAGAGTGAAACACTTCCTTTTTTTTGTACATCGTGGATATTTATCTGATTTAGTATTATATGTTGCTACATTGGCTTTGATTGCTTTTTTGTGGTTATGGATTTATTATCCTAATGTAATTTGTGGAATCAATTGATAACTTAGGATACCTCAGCATTTGGCTTGAAACTTCATTTGTGCATGGGGACCGGTTTATAGCTATTACTATTTCACATAACTGCACATTTTTTATTGTTGTGATACCTAGTAAACTAGTGATTTTCACGGTACTTGTAGAGCATGTCCTCTTTAAATCGTATACTGATAATTCATTTGCTTGCCACTATTGTAGTCTTTTGGTCAGTTATTCTAGTGTTATGCAGTTTACTTAACTACTTCCTCAGAGTGTCTCTCTTTGGTTGTCTAACTGTCATATGTAATTGGCTATAGGCCTCAGTAGGTTGTCTGGTTACTACATATGTTATGGTTTGCGTGCAGTCTAATATCTTTAATTTTTGTGAATATAGTTCTTGCATTGTTGAAAACTTGATCAGACTGATATGGCTGGATTAATATAAAAATGATTCATGGCGAACAACATTTTTTACTTTTGGCTAGCATGTTATCATTAAGGTTAGTTCCGAAAATTTGGCTCTTGATATTGTGCAGAATATAAGGAAATCAAGGTAAAAGCAAATATGAGGAAAGTGGTGTCTGTTTTAGACTGAATGAAACATTATTTTGATTTTTTAACGATAAAGTCCATTTGATACACGACCCTTTGCTTGTGGCTTCTACTTTATGGTTTTGATTGATTTCAGCTTGTTAGTGACTGACCAGTTTTTACATTTCTAAAAAGTATGACTATGAGCTAAAAACACGGAACAACATTTGAGCGAAGAAAACCAGTCTGTTTCTGTTTTTCTAACACGGTGTAGTATTTGCAATAGTGATGTCAATGCTCACTGTTTGAATCATAACAAAAATTCTGAGATATAACCTTTTGCTTTTTTGTTTTTGCACAAATTAGTAGCACAAATTGGTTTGACTGATGCAGTTGTTTGTTTCACAGGTATCTAGAGCCTATATTCCAGTTGCTGAGATGCATAAATTGCTTATCTTTTTTTTTTTTTTAGATAAAGATAAATAAATGGCTTATCTGCCGTAGGTTCTTCCATTTTGTATTTGGCGAGCTCCTGCGATGGATTCCACGTCGAACTTGACCCCCTATTTAGCCTGTGCTGGTGAACTGTAATGTGTCATTAGGAATTAATCCTGTAATTTGCTAACTTCCATTGGTCAATTGGCATGATGACGGAATGACTTGCTTGGACTAATGCAAGTATTGTTGGCTGGTCATTTGGTACCTGTGGTCAATTTGCCTTATCATGTCGTCTGGCCACCCATTTGAAGCAACTTGTTACCACTATGTTGTCAGGCTAACGTCTTTATGGTTGATGCTCCACTGACTGCACTCTTGATCTTGCTCGTAATTTCTACCTGATGGTACTTGCGTCTTTCCGTATTTGTTTGTTCATGTGCAGTGTTGTATCAGGATGAGAGATATGGAGATCCCAGATTTGAATGTGCCACTGTTAACCAGTGTTGAATCCGTGTATAGATGCTGACTTGTGAATGTTCAACCGCTTGACTTGACGGTGCTGGTGCCAATACTGCTATTATTTGCTGGGTATAACGCAAACCAAAAGGCAAAAAGAAAATGCACGAAAGGAAGAACAGTCATCAAGAGTTTGTATTGACAAGGAGGCTGCTGTGAAGATGATGAAATGATGCGTGCTACCCGTTATGATGCGTGAGCAGAACGAAGCACAACAAGCAAGACCAATTTCTTGTTCAAATCGAAGCAGAGCAAGCAAACCTGTGATGAGATCTTCTTGTTGCCGTCGCCATCGGATTCGAGTACACCTCACCTGTCACTGTGACCCAGTCGTCACCGTCTGTGCTGCTTGTTCCGCCGCCGCCCTGACGCCACCCGTGAGCTTGGATTGGAGCCTCCCTGAGCTTCGAAGCGTTCCCATAGGACTACCTACTCCTCCCTCCTTTGAATCGTCTCTAGCTCACACTCTCTACATTCCGTTGCACGCCCTCGACGGTCCTTCCCCTACACGCCCTCAACGGTCACCGTCGGCGTCGGTTGAGCTAGCTTAGGATTTGGACTGGGGAATCAACTTTTTTTTTTAAGTTTTAACTGCTTAGGGACATATCCAGCAATATTAATACAGTGCAAGGGTTTTTGTGCAAAGTTTCACGCGACGGCGCTGCCATCCACGTGTTGACATCACAGTGAGTCAGGACTAACTAATCCTTGCTAAGCATCTAAAACTATAAACGGTGAGAGACCTAGGGCGCACCACATCGATTTGAGCTTTCTGTCCGTCCGATATGGGCCTCTCCGCCCATCCGCACCGATCGATCACGCCGGCTCCCTGACCATTATTTTTGCCCAAGGGCCCACCCGTCGGTCTCACGACACGCGATTAATCGGTGTGGCGGAGGGGAGAGATTCGCAACGGAGGCCTTCCATAGGCTGATTTTGTTCTTTTACCGTTCTGAGTATTAGCTACTTCCTTTGTGTGCCTCTCTGGGATATATATTGTCGTACCCGCTTCCTCACTCCCCTCTCTCCCTATCGACGTGCCCTCTCTTTCCGATCCACATGTCGGCTGTGTGGGGACCCCGGACTAGCTGTCCGAAATACCCGATTATGCTTAACACAACGATCCCGTGATCAGTCTGTCGTTGCACATAATCCGAATTGAGTACCGAAGTTTACATCCATTACAATACTGAATTAAAAGTCTTACATAAATGGTCATTTAGACCAAGTCTTACATAGGTGCCTTCATGGGCCAAACCAAAATATCAGCGGAAACTACGGCGTAGTAGACATCAAATCCTAACGACGACGACCCGACAGGCAGCTGACTTATGGAGATCCCTAGTTCGTGTAGAAGTCGCCATACTCCTCCTCGGCGTAGTGCTCCTCCTCGTAGCCTGGCTAAGACAATAGCCAGGGACGAAACCAATATGAGTACATTTGATTGTACTCGCAAACTACCCCAACATGAATATGCACTAGTTTTATTTAAATCTCAAACTTTTATTTATTTAAAACATCTCTATATCTTTATTAAAAAAGGTAAGAAGAGTTTTATAACTATCTTTTAAAGAAATCACCATTTATCTGTTTCTCCAAAAAATACTCCTTTTTCCGACCATAGTCCATCATGGTTCATTTGCCTCCAACAAACTCATACCAACTCGTTGGTATAGTTGCGTAACATCTTCTCCACTTCAGTTTCTTTTTAAACTTATAGTTTCTCAAAAACTTGCACATAGGTCAAAGTAGGGCCTCCCAACTGTCCATATCCGAGATTCGGCGATTCGAATAGTTTTGCACTCTGCAGAGGTAGCACGCTTTTTCCACATCCATCCGGCAACTCATCGTGTCAGCCACGTCCCGTCATACAAGGTGTATGCGAAGTTGAGTCACCGACCATAGCCTGTCCTTTGCTCATGCTAGTATAGGGTCCTGCCCGTATGATGCCTTCCATCGACACCTAGTCCAGTAACCCGTCGGAAACCCTAAGTGTGAGGACTCATAGTTTTGCCCGATGACAGTATGGAAGCCTCTTCAATCCCCCACATGTGGAAGGACCTTCCTTCACCACACTGTGCGAGGACTCGGGTCAAGGGTAAGTCCTCAGACCATCCCTCCATGCATAACGGAGTCGTCTCCGTCGATGAGGTCTCCCATACTAATATGAGCAAATTATATGACTACGCCCTTTTCCCATATGTTGGTAAATGTGGTCGCACAGGGTATCGGCTGGTTGACGTAAGTACAAGGACACAATGTGCATTTTTCATAAACATCACCATTCACCATTTATCCACTTCAACACCGACTTTCTCGCATTTCACAACCACACCAATATTTTCAAAGGAGTTTTGAATAAACCATATTTTCCCATCCTATAGTTTTAAATAACTATTCTATTCTTCTACATAGGGTGGTAAAATAGTTTTCATATACTTGTAAAAAGGTTTTCAAAATCATTGGTACTATTGAATAAATCATGTAACAAAATAGATGTATATAAATGCAAGCTCAGTGAAGTAGCTTGCCTTGCTCGGCAAAGTTCTCGGGTTCTTGTGTTTGCTGATCAAAGTATTCCCCCTCCTCGTAGACTCCGGCAACGTTCTCGTCTAAACGTCAAACAAGCAATACAAACAATCACTAAACTACTCAAGCAATCATCACAACATAACAATCATAAGCATCACAAATAGCTACTGCACACACAAAGCAACACACTTTGGTTTCTATTTAATTTAATTAACTATTATTTAGTGATGTCTTAAATATGGCAGAAACTAGTGGTACATGTTTAATTGCATAACTTGGGTTCTGTTGATCACAAAAATACAAACTAAATTTCTACAGAAAGCTACTGATGTGTAGAAGACAACACAATTTAGTTTGGATTAATTGGAGTTACCAAACTCCCTACATAAAGTTTTAATCCAGTAACTTAATAATCAAGTTTTAGCTACCAATTAAGTTCTTTGATCCTAAAATAAATCCTTTTAGGGGTAAGTAATACTAACTAAATGTGATCCAAAAAATTGGTCCTAACTCATTTGGGTTAACCATTAAACATATTTAATTGTTTTAGTGCAGAAGGGTTCTCTAACTTCATTTTTAAACTAACAATTATCACTGCACAATTAATTCTACCAAAATTAGGGAAGCTAATACATCACAGTACCAAGCTAACAAAATTGGTTTGGAATTATTTGGATTAACAGAGTATCAGAAACAAACAAGTTTAGATTTTAAACCTTCTGTGGCATTTTTAATAATACATTTTTATTATTTATCTAAATGAAATGAATCCACTTGGGTTGGTTAAACAATTTCATAAGCTTTCCAGAACAATTGGATTTGATTTATTTGGATTTGTAAATCTCAAGATATTGAATTTCTAATATGTCCAGTACTGATTTCTCAGAAAAGATTAAATTCGAATTAATTTGTTCTCTGGATAATGTTGAGAATCTGACAGGTGGGGTCCACCCGTCATGACTCAGTGCGCGCTGGAAATTAATTAAAACGCTGACGGGTGGGGCCAGCCCGTCAGCCTCTTATCTAATCGAACCGTTATGCTACCGTTGGATCTAGATCCAACGGCTCCTGGAGCACGAGTTCATCGACGACATAAAAATGGCGTCGCCGGAGCTCCGACGACGGCGAGGTTCGCGGAAAGCTCACCTAGCGTGGCCCGGGGACGGTGGAAAAGACGTAGATCGACGGCGGAGGCTTGGGGAAGCGTCTGGCGGACTCGCACTTGCTGGGGAAGCCTCTGGCGTCGGCGGCGAACAGATCCTTCTCCGCTGCCGTGCACGAACTCCGGCGAGGCTCCTGCGTCGCTCCTGTGCATGAAACAGAGGGGAGAAAGGGTGGGGTGAGTGCGGTATTCATGGTGGTGAAGGTTCGGGCCAGGGAAGTGAGAGGAGAGGGCAGCACGGCCTCGGCCATGATCGTCTTCAACCTTGGCTCGGCGAAGCTCGGGGGAACCAGAGCAGCAGCGGCTCTGCAACCGCGGCTCCGCCCTCCTGGCGGTGTACGAGAGCTGGTGGAGTGAGGTGAGGCAGTGGTGCGGGGTGTGGAGAGAGTGCGGGGCTCGGGTGGCTTTTTATAAGCTCGACGGCGGTCCATGGTGGACACGGTGCGGGAGCGGCCAGAGGCCGTGTGGGCTCGCCGTAGGGGTGGTGGAGGTGCGGCTACGCTGTGGGGATGCTGGGAGCAAGAATGGTGGCGTGTCGATGAGTGGAGCGTGCTCGCGAGTGGGACGGCCTGGGAGAGCTCGGGCGGTGCGCGCACGCACTGGTCACGACGTCTCTCCGGCGGGGCGGGTTCCTGTGGGCTGCGGTATTGCAAGAGAGGGGGCAGCGAGGTGAGGGAGAGAGGGGGGCACGCACTGGGCTAGCTGGGCAGCGTAGCCGCCTCCTCCACAGGAGCGAGCAGCACGGCATGGCGACAGGAGCGGCTGCTCCCTGACGACGACCACGGCCGACCACGGCACACTGGCTCCCTCCTCGATTTTTTGATCCACGGGCGCGGTGAGAGGAGAGCAAGTGAATGGAGGCAGAGGCAAGCATCAATTTGATCGAAATCGATCAAATCGATCATGGATTGGATCGAATTGGGGAAGAACACGGTGATGACACCAAGTGTTCGACAGTGTCCTCACCCAACTTAATTTTTGAATTTTTGCAATTTGTTTCATAATTGCTTCTATATATTTATAAGGATTTGTTGTGAGGTTTTGGATTTTATGTGCAAGTGCACCATAGCACAATTTTGGATTTAAAAGATAAAGAAAGGTTTTGAATTTAAATTTAGATTTTTGAACTTGATATTTGAAGAGGGAAAATAGTAGGAATAAAAGTGAGAGTGATCATATTCACTCCACTGAATTTGGTTTGGGATAAATATAATTTCTCACTTGGAGAATTTTGTGTGACACTTGTCACATTATTTTTCTTGCTTTGTTTTTATTTTATTTCTTTTCTTTTCTTCAAGTTTTTTTATTTAGAGCAAGCAACACACAATTAGCAAGAAGTAATTATAACAAGCAACAATATGAAGTCAACACATATAATTTAACAAAAGTTTTTGTTGGCCCTCATTTTTGAGTTAATAATACTTGCGTCGCCATTGTTTGCCCTTCCTTCATTGCCGCTGCGCATTTTCTACAATAGCTTGGCGGCATGCTCGGGATTTTGCATTGCCCCGACCGCAAAGATTTTGGGCCCTTCTTCCTTGCCTCTAGCTGGCGTCTCGCCATTGGTCGATGGGTACATGGCACTTGCGCGTTGCACTGTGCGGGCATGCCACATTTCTTCGCCCCATTGGCGTCTCGCCATTGGTTGACGGTATGTCCACTTGCTATGTCGGTTGTCCGTCACTGTGCGACAACCCCTTTTTCCTTCGCCTAGCTGGTGTCTCGCCACTTGTCGACTTACTTACCGTCTTACTACAGTGCCTCAGGGGCATGTTCGGGTTTTTGCATTGCTTGGGGTGCTGATATATACCATCACACTATAAAGTCACAGTCTGAACCTCAAGCAACCAAACGCCACGTAGGCGAGTCTCCTCAGGACGAAGCTCAAACAACACCTCCGAGATAGGGACCTGACCACGAGCAAGAAGCTGAGCATGTCGGGGCTCGAACTCCTTGCGGAGCCGAGACAAGAACTCGTAGATACGCTGAAACTCCAAGTCAGAGCAAACTGTCTGACAACACAGGCAAGTACCACAAAGAGCAGTGCAAAGAGAGTCAAACTGACGTCAGATAGCAGCGTTCTGCATGTAGAACTGATCAATGGTAGAGTCACCCTGCTGAAGAGCATGCTCCCGACGAACACAGACAGATAAAGAGAATCCCCGGACGGCTGATGACGCTTACAAAGGTGAGCCCACATGTCAGCGATAGTACCGAGGCCCATAAACTTAGAAGCAAACTGCGGTAGAACTCTGGCGGTGAGAACAGGCGCAACACGAGCATCATCGTCCATCCACTGGGTGTAAACAGTCAGATCCAACCGGTAGGTCTCAAGAGCGTCAGTATATTCCTGGACCTTCCTTGTTATTGTTCTCAGCTTCTAGTCTCATTGTACTCATGGTGAGTGGGATTGAAGCCAAATAAACAATAGAGCGCATCATGTAAAACACCATAACAAGGACAACAAGATAGTAAACATAATGGTTAACCCTGCTTTGCCGAATGGGGAATGTCATGCTCCTCATTGATGTGAAGAGATTGAAGGGATCCTGACAACTCATTGCACTGATTATATGCTATAATTGATAGAGGGATATGAAGAGATCATGGAAAACATTAGTAGGGGCCTAAAGGCGCAAAAGCATCTTCAATGTCAATATTGTCATCAATAGACAAGGAGAAAACCCGTGGAAAGTTTTCCTTAGTTAAATCCGTATCTTTCCATAGCCTTGCAGTCTTGCCATTGCCAAGTTTGCAGTGTGGTGATACCATGAAGTCTCCCATGACTCCCTTAAAAAAAATGAAGTCTCCCAATGATAAGCAATCTTGCCACCAAAATGATCCAAATGAAACAACAAATTGGGGAGTCTTTTTGGGTGAGTAATGATCTTGGACCAGGAAATATCATTGTGATTTATGAAATAGCATTGCGCCCATGAACTCCCCACCCGACGAGCAGGCCACGGACTCCCGTCGAGCTGCCGGCGACAAGGGCGTGATAAATCTCAATAATATGCAAGGTGCGGCGAGTATAGGGAGGGCGAAGGAGTCCATCTTCGTGTTGTTGCGTCGTCTGAGTGTAGACTTCTCCTCGTCGTCGTCCGGAAGCCGGTCAGGCAGTGCCTCTTGGCTGCAGCTTTAAATGCCGATGCAGGGACAATGATGTGGCCGCCTCCCAACTCCATCATCCATGAATCTAACATAGTGTTTTTCTTTGATTGTAGTAAAAAAATCCATGAAATCTAACATAGTGTTTTTGCTTTGAAATTTACAATACATGATTCATATGTTCTTATGGGATATTCTATGAATCAAGCAACTACTATATGAATATCGAAAAAAATGAATCTTTTCATAGATCTCAATTTCACACAAATCCTAGGAAAATCCTGGAAACAAAGGAGTCCTGCGTCCTGACAGATTTTCCCTGTGTAAGTCGAAATTACTGGCGGCCTAATTTAGCCCATGGACTCTTGGCCTAGGCCCTTAACACTGTGCGTAAAATAAATAAACTAGAAAAATGCCCGTGCGCTGCTACGGGAGTGAAAGAATAAACTATGATTAAAATCAGTGTAGATTTACCCCCAAAGCTGAATGACCTACGTAGAATAATATTTTTTTTTACTTGGGTGAGTATCAAGTTGAAACAACAGTAAAATAACTCGATTGTTAAAAATATATGTTTGTATATTTTTATCTTTGTGATAACTTGATATAATGTCGTATGTCCTCTTGGTATAGATTAATCATTAATGGTAGATACACCAACCTCCATTTTTTTTATTTTTTTTCATTGGTCATCCCTGCATATCGATTATGTCTTTTGTCCTTCTATCCTCCTTATCCATGATTGAAGATTGCCTTTCAAATTGCTTGCCTGCATGACTGTCGTTGATCAAAAAGAAGAAACAGATAAGGTTTTGCATCCTCCGTACAAACTTTAGGTCGCCGAGATGCGCACGTAGAAGCTGTTTGGCAAGCAGGCTGGTTGATCGATCAGGTGGATATGCACGAATTGGCTATTTGGCTAGCTTGGCTACGACTACTTTCCTTGGCTAGCTAGCTTGACGTACAGATCGAATTGCTTCTTGCGACTTGCTCCTCCCCGAAACACACAAGGACGACACCATGCCATTCATGCCATCGATCTCACTTGGTTTCGCAAGTCCGTGTCGATTCAGTTGTCTCTCAGATCTATCCGACGCTCCACATCGGCTCGACGTGCCCGGCACATTCTCGGCTTCCAAACGCTGATCACCCTCCTCGAGACCACATCCACGATTGTCTTCCGGGACACGCGCGCCACCGTCGTCTTGAATGATCAGGTTCTCTTCCTGGAGCCGCACCACGAGGTACGAGCTGACCTCCTCTCCTTGCCAAAGGACTTGTCCTTCGTGCTCGTCCTTGTTCGAGACGGGTCCAGCCTTGTTCGTTCCCTGTCTATGTGGTAAGAGGAAGGAGGCAGGTGTGGTGTTGCACTCGTGAGTCGTGCCCTGATCCGTTTCGATTTCTTCTCGTGGTTGGTTCCGGCCGGTCGGACTCGATTAGCAAATGATGCGGTGGGCTCGGAATACAATTGTTTAAAATTGTTTTGGTTTGGCCCATGAAAAAAAAGAGGCCCAACTATAATCACCACTTTTAGTCATATTATATATAGTAGATATAAATGAAGTGTCTCCTCTCTCCGGCTCTCCCTCGTCGCCTTGTGCCTCTCCCCCTCCAAGTAAACTCCGTTTCCAACGCTCAGACGCGCCGCCGATTCGCCAGCCATGGTGACCGGTGAGTTCCCCTTCGCCCTTTCCGATCCCTCGGTTTATCGATCCGGCCGCCACGCCGCACCTCCGCGGACTTGCTTTCGAATCGGCGTTTGCTTTTCATTCCGGTCTGCTCTATTGCCTCTTTTGAGGCCTTGGGTCTGCTCGGATAGATCCGCCTCCCGGCGTAGGGTAACCGGGAAGTATGTGGCTGGCGCCGGAGAGCCGTGGGATAGCAGGGTTTCAGTCCGGCTTAGTGGAGCCGAGCGAAATATGCATTTAGTTAAGATTTAGGTTTAGCCGCCTAGATTTGGGCTTGCTACTGCACGCACTAGGCTTCGCCGTTCAGTTCTGGACCCCATCTATGATATTTTCAGATGCGCGCGCTTGTGCCTTATGCTGAATACCAAGCCTTAGTTCGGTGTAAATATCGAATGTGCTATGTATATGTGCAGTGGTGGATCCAGGGTTTCGAAAATGATTTTACAAAAGGTTACATTCGATAGAAAACTAAGGATTGCATTAGCTAAGGTTCAGAAGGCGTCAGGTAGCTGCGAGCCTCAATAATTCAGCACACCCCAACGGCAAAAAAAGAAAAGAAGCCTCCAGCAGTTTGCATAGGCAAAAACAGAAGGCGTGTCCATGATCACAGATTTGCAGTGTAAATAAAATAGTAGTAGTTAATAGCAGCTTCCAGTCTGTATAATTCATAAAATAAAAGAACATTTACACCTGATGCTAGACTCAACATTTGTTTTTCTCCCTACTAAGAAGAAAAAATGCACGTGGCTAAAATGCAGTTGAATTGGTCGTATGGGGAGTACGCCAACATCTTTTAGAACAGGAGAGGCAGGCATGTCGTATGGGCCTGTAGGGAGGGAATTACGTGTCTATCCTCTTTGTGTGCGCCCTTGCTGGATGGCTCTTTGTTATATGAGCTCTATGGTGTGTGAGGGTGGATATAGTATAGGCTCGTGTTAAGTCCTTAGTTCCTTACCCAAACTACTTACAATAATTTGTTAAATGAACTCTTAGCAAGTCTCTGAAAGCAGACAACTGAGGTCCCTGTGCCCCGTTTTTGTGCAATGGCACACTGCACGCTCTTGGTAATTAAATTCATTTTTTTTTGTTTTTTATAATCCCGTGTCAGAAAACTGGCTTTGGGATCATATAGTGTTGTCTTGTTACATCATTTTTTGGTGTTTTCTTGGCATAAGACTAGTGTGTTACATACTGAAACAGACTTGTTTTCTTACCATAACTAATTCTTTTGTAATGCTTTCCAGTAACTGTGAAATGGCAGAAGGAGGTCTTTCCAGGCATAGAGATTGACACCAGCCAGCCACCCATCGTTTTCAAGACCCAGTTGTACACACTGACTGGTGTACCCCCAGAACGGCAAAAAATTACGGTGAAGGGTGGAATATTGAAGGTAGACTATTTTGGTGATATGCTTCTAGGATCTTAGACTGAATTGATTTGCATCACGCATGAAATATTTGACGTGGCTGTGTATAACCGCCCAATGTTCTCCATACAATGCAGGATGATGCAGATTGGTCTACTTTGGCAGTGAAAAATGTGAGAAGTTCAGCTTGTCTTTCAAGTTTTATTTTACTGAACCCTACCAGTCCATTACATTCCACTACACACTCTGTTTGTTTTGATTTTCCCTAAATAATATTGAAGGATCCAAATGCACTACACAGGGTCAAAAGTTGATGATGATAGGTACGGCTGATGAGATTGTGAGAGCTCCAGAGAAAAGTACAGTGTTCGTTGAAGATCTACCAGAAGAAGAGCAAGCAGCTGCATTGGTCCGTATGGCCTTCTCGTTCTATGCATATATATGATGTAGATTGTTAGGCCTTGATCTCAAGCTACTAATCCCTCGATGATTATAGTTTCACGGAATAAAAGGGAGCTTGAAAACATGTATATGAGTCAATACCAAATGTCGTCCTGACAACGTGTGTCTGCACTTTACACTTGCTCTTCCATGTATTAAAAACATAACAAACTAAATGCAGCAAATAATGGTAGGCTGGTACATTTCCTACTAGCGATGGATAAAACATATGCTCCAAGCTTGCTGATCACATTAGATACTTTGTTCTAAATATGAATTTATTTTTCTCAGATAGCCAGTTTATGCAACTAAGATGTTGATCATGAACCAATATAACCAGTCAGCAGAGTGGGTACTGTACACTGCCAAGTACAACTGCTATAATTTGTATTGAATCATTCATAGATATCATTTCTTGAGATGTAGCTGGCTATATTAAAATTATACCCTAAACCATTAACTTTAGCATCAGTGTGCTGTTTTTATTTTGGTATTCTCTATCTATGCTACAAGTGAGGTTGTTCTTATGTCTTCCAGAGGCACAGTGCTGGTCTCTATAACCTGGGGAATACATGTTACATGAATTCTACTTTGCAATGTCTGCATTCTGTTCCAGAGCTAAAGTCAGCATTACTGAGGTTCCAGTTAACACCCCCTCTCCCCTTCGGGCATAGTAGCATTGTTTTTAAAGAAATTAGTTTTTCTCATTATCTTTTGCTAATGCAGTTATTCAGATAATGTGAGAGGTAATGGGGTGGATCAGACCTCACATAGTTTAACAGTTGCAACTCGTAATACTTTTGGAGAGCTTGATCAAAGCATTCGACCAGTTGCACCTCTACACTTCTTACAGGTCAGCTTTGCCATTCAGCTCTCAATTCCCAAGCTAGTGAATCCCTTACTAGGTCTCTGTTACTAGAAGAGCTCCATTTGCTACTGTTATGCTTATGGTACTTTATAAATTACATTTGAAGTACTATTTATTTGGATTGTTCTTTTGTTACCTCTATGTGTAGGTCAAAGCATTTCAAACTCTAACCATTATTATGTGTATAAATGCATCACGATTTGGTACCCAATCTGCTTTACAATATTATGGGAAAGTCTTCTATCAAAAAGTCAACAACTTCTTACGTTTTAAACAGAAGGCCTTTTGGGTTTAATATGTATTTTGAACTTTTACTGTCTGAAATGCTAAATCCACCATACTTAATTTATGCATTTCCAATACAAAACTTGCTACTATTTTATTGCTTTTAGAAATATACCAAGTACAATTTAAGTGTTCATGATCCGACTGATCCGACTGCATTAGGTAATTGAATTGTAGGTCTGATATTTGGGTGGATGGAGGATCTGAGGCGTCTTGTGTCGGGTTACTAGAACAGCCTGTAATTTCATTGTGGAACATGTATATAAGGAAGTTCGTAACATATTTGGACCTTAGGGCTCGTTTGGCACCCATCATTTCATTTCAAATGACAAGGTTAGGGATAGGAATTAGCATAACATACAATAGGTATTTGCTAGAATTCCAAATGAAATGACATGTCCAGTTCCATGACAGCCAAACAGGTTGAGTATGGAATCACAAATGAATTCCATGATCCCAGCCTGAAATGATGGGTGCCAAACGAGCCCTTAGTGAAATTTGATGTCATTCAACAATTGTCCATTTGCCCAGAGTTTTTTAATTGTGCAGCAGTAGAAAGACTAGTGTCATACATTCAACCAAAAAGGACTTGCAAACTTTTATGATTACCCTAACTGATCGTATAATAGAAACTAGTGTCATACATTCAACCAAAAAGGAATTTGTTGTTGGATGCGACTAAGTAGCGGTGCTCTGCATAGCGCTAGCGTGTGGCATTAACTTGGCGTGGCTAGCCAAATGGGCTGGGTGCACGTGCCACGCGAGCTGAATTAGTCACGTCGCTGTTCTAGTCAGCTGGCCCAACTTTTCTCCGTACGTACTTCTTTTGTTTTTTGTGAAAACCTAGGTATAGCTTCATCTGCCCCATGCCATATACTACACAGCACATACACATCCTCCAAATCTTCTTCTGGCCACATGATTTTGCTCTGTTTGGTACAGTGGCCGGTCATGCTTTTGCACTGTTTGCTAGGGGTATTTGCAGCTACTTATCATTTGTTCAGTAAACATTTACACTTAGATATTTAAAAACAATTATCGGATTTCCCAAATACAGTTAACATGTTTTTTACATAACTGACTGGTTACTTAAGCAACCACATGGTTTTCATTACACATGTCAGGTTTTTCGATACAACTACCAGGTTGCAGTTACCAGATTTTTGATACAGTTACGTTTTATGACGCAACTACTAGGTTGTAGAACCAACTACCAGATTTTCCGGTACAACTACCAGGTTGTGTAGCAACAACTACAAGTTCTGCGATAAAAGTGACAGTTTTTTATTGAGCTACCGAGCATTCCCAATATAACCACCATGTTGTTTAGAAACAGCTACCAGTTTTTTTTAATATACAGCTACCAAGTAGTCCAAAAACAACTACCATGTTGTTTAGAAACAGTTATGAGGTTCTTCGATACAGTTACCAGGTTCCTTGGTAGAACTATCAGGATGTTCAGAAACAACTGCCAGATTTTCGAACACAACTACCAGGTTGTTTAGAAACAACCACTAGGTTTTCCAATGCTATGAAAGAAATAGCTACCGCCTACTAGGTTTTTCGATACAGTTACCAGGTTTTCCGATGCAGCTACCAGATTTTCCATTATACTGTCTCCAACAATAACAAAAAGAAGAGAGATTGCCTTACTGTATAAGTAGCATAGTTAATGTTTGTAAACACTATTCAGTATAAGAAAAAATATTGCATGTGATCTTCTAAAGACAAGAAGTACATGCAAAAATCCTCATTTTGAGAGGTTATACAGAATAAGGAGGCTTTAAGTAGAGTAAAAATGTTTAAATGTTGAAGCAACCGTTGTAGAGAACACTCTAGCAGTTGCTTTCGCTGGTGTAAAAACGATTTGAACACAGTATTATGCTGCAAAAGAAAAATTCCTTGCACTATAGCAGCTTATACACTGTAGCGTCGGACACTGCAGAATGTGACGTCTCTCCCTGCAGCCCCGTGTCAAACGGACCAACCAGCAGCTCTGAATTCTGATGCTCGGTCCCTGGGCAGCACGCTATGGCAATGATGTAGACGTGGGCTGAATAGATTGACCTTTTATTGTTTCTTACCCTTACTCTTTATTTTGTGCCTGATTTAATGCTGTAGAACAAACCTCTATTTACAATTAACTGCACCGAGGTAAGGCTATGGCATGGATCGAACTGCTGCTGGTGATCACCTCATAGGAATTGGGTTCAATACTATTTAACATTTTTTAATGCAGATTCATGATATATTATGGAGTTCATTAACAATGCTTTAATTGCTCTTGCAACATCAGAATCCGATGGTCTAAACTTATTTGGTCTAATTTTGTGCAGATGCTGCGGAAAAAATACCCCCAATTTGCCCAGCAGCAAAATAATGTTTACATGCAACAGGTTCCTTCTCTTCGCCTAGGATTATGTTATAGCTTATCTACTGTTTTGTATGTATGCTAATGGTAAACGTGACTTACTTGCAGGACGCAGAAGAATGCTGGACGCAGTTGGTGTACACGCTTTCTCAGACTCTTACATCAGAAGCAAGGTAACTTGTGCAGTTTTGACAAAATTCCCTCTTCTATTTCACTTGTAAGACTTGTCATGTTATCACTTTTTTTTTGTATAAGTACGATATTTTGGTAGTCACTCACAATGCAGTTGTTAATCGGTATTCATTTTCCCCTTCTCCCTTGGTGTCATCCCCCTTTGAGTAGCACCTTAGCGTTACTGATCATGTTAGCATTACTTGTGGTGTGTATGGGTGACAATTCCATTTAACACTATTTGGTTTCTTTGACAGTGAACCTACTGCCAGTCAGATGAAGGAACTTTTTGGGATTGATCTTGTCAACAGGTTCTCCTTCCTCCCTCTCAGAGCAGTCTTTTATGCTTCTATATGTTTGTTTTGTTGTACTATTGATACTGTACTGTATTTTCACTGGTTTTGTACAGTGATCGGATAGCTATTTGGCTACAATTTGCAACTTTCTTATGCAAGGGACCTTTGCTGTTAACACTAGTTTTATACACCTATTAGAATAACTAGGATCTCTCCTGCATTTCCTGAACACGAAACCATATAGAGCACTAGAGTCTACTGCAGTCTTCTGTAAAACTGATGATACAACATGTCCACAAGCAGACCTGAAGCTTATTTTGATCTTTCGTGTACATCATGTACAAAGGATCATCTGTTAATTTTAGACAAGGCAGCTAGATTACTCATCTAAATGTAGTTATTCATAATGTAGATGAGAATGCTCTAGTGTACTGCTATTTGGTAGTGATGACTTTTATTTGCAGGGTACACTGTGCAGAAAGTGGTGAGGAAAGTTCAGAGGCAGAGACAGTTTATTCTCTGAAGTGCCATATATCTAGTGATGTAAACCACCTTCATGAAGGACTGAAGCATGTAAGTATCATTCCATTTATGATTTAAGTATTCTTTTGTTTATTGCATCAAGTAGTTTTTCACTTGTGCTGATATGATACCTCTTTCTCTTGGTTACTTGGTTCACATTCTTGTGTTCTATGGCCTCATAGTTTATGCTAATTATTTTCCATGTACTTTTTTTACAGGGTTTGAAGACAGAACTTGAGAAGGTTTCACCGTCACTGGGCCGGACTGCTATTTACACAAAAGAGTCAAGAATAAATGAGTTGCCTAGGCAAGAACATAACTTTCATTCATTTTTTTGTTCTCATGTTAGACAGAAATATCATTTGTGTAGATTCTTTCTCCAGGTACTTGACTGTGCAGTTTGTTCGTTTCTTCTGGAAAAGGGAGTCGAACCAAAAGGCGAAGATTTTACGTGTATGCATACTTCCATTGCTCTTTTTTTTCTAAACTACAAATACCTCTGTGGAACATTATGAGCGGATTTTGTAAGGAACCTGCCAACTTAAATCCGGGATGCTGCATTCTACCTCTTTTCTCTACAATATATGTTTGTAACGTACTTTTCTTTTCTACCAGAAAGTGGACTACCCTCTGGAACTTGATGTATATGACTTCTGCTCAGATGAACTGAAACAAAAGCTCCAAGCTCCTCGCAAGGTAGCTCTGCTTACACTGTTCATATTTTAATTTGCTAGCTCTACTTTAGTGTTGATTGGGATATTCAATTTGCATGTGAAGGTGATGAGAGATGAAGAAAATGCCAAGTTTGGTTTGAAAGTACAGGGGAAAACAGACAGCTCAAAAGATAACGAGGTAATGGTCTTTCTGCTTACAAGAGTATCATTGAACTACATGGTCAAATTATCATTTACAACTGTTAAGAAATGATTATATTACACTAATTTTTTTGTGGCAACTGGCAAATGCTAGTTAGGACTTCCATTTATTCTTTAGTCTCCAGCCTTGTAACTACTGATGGGCTATCACATTTCATTTCAGGGCTCATCAACTAGTGCTGGGGAATCATCTAGCATGGACATTGACCAAGGCAAGCGATTGGTTTATGTTCTTATTTAGCAAAGTTGCTCTCGTGCTTATACTCTGCGTGTGTAGCAAATAGCAATAGTGGTGTTTTCTCTCTAATTTTCGAATGCACGTAACAACAGTTAACTGCTCTGAATAGTCACCTCCTACAAAAGAGACCAAACTCACCGCCACTGGTGACTGACTAGGCTCTAACTGAGATGTGTTCTTGCTTTGTTCATATGCAGCTGGTTCTTCTGTACCAAAGAAACAAGTAACTGGGGTCTATGATTTAATTGCTGTCTTGACGCACAAAGGAAGAAGTGCAGATTCTGGCCACTATGTTGGCTGGGTTAAGCAAGATGACGGTCAGATCAACTGGTTTTATTGTTCAGTTATTATATATATCTGGGATCAAATGCTTCCTGGCACTATAAAGATACTGATAATTCCGTGTTGCCATTCAGGAAAATGGATTGAGTTTGATGATGACAACCCAAGCATACGCAAGGAGGAAGAGATTTTGAAACTATCCGGTGGAGGTGAGCAGCTACTTAAAGAACATGAGCACGAATATTGTTGTGAATTGCTCTTACATACGCTAATGTTTCTTCTCTTAACAGGTGACTGGCACATGGCTTACATCTGCCTGTACAAAGCCCGTGTTATCTGAAGCTGAAGTTTCTGGCTGAATTTGCTCTACATTTCTCAAGTTGCGCATACATTTGCTTGTTTTGTGCCACACGAGGGCATGTTTTGATGAATTGTCTAGTTCGGTTCAAACTGAGAAGTCATCAGTGTTCATTGGGACCTGTACTCATTCAAAAATCATCTAGAGTATTTACCAGCAGTCAACAAATATAGAGCAAAGTTGTTTTAAAGTTTGTTATTTTTGACAGTTAAGAATGATTGATTTCCCTGTCCCAGCTATAACTTTGTGTTTTGCTCACTTCGTTAAACTAGTACGATAGATAATAATTGATGGACCAGTGAAACACCAAGGACAAAACTAGAGACATTACTATGCATGTCAGTATTATAAATACATGAAACCTTGGCAAGGAAATACCTCTTCCATAGTTATGCAATGTCACAACTATCAGGTTCTACATTACTGTGTATCAGGGTGTAGGTGGGCACGCTCACGGCGGCCCACGAACTACCCACCTGTGCCCATTCAATTTAATTGGGCTTTGAAAGAAGTCCAGATCACCCCCACCCCCCCCCCCCCCCAAGTATGAGGTTCCGGTCGATAGACCCCCAACTCTAAACTGGCGCAAATCACCCCCCATCCCCCACGTTTCCAATACCGCGCAAATTACCCCCCGGAGCACTAACCGGCAGTTTTGAGCCACGGTGGACTCTGGTTTAGGCCACGTCAGGGACAATTTACCCCCCCCCCCCCCAACTTATGGGAAAGCACCTGGTCGAGCCGGACTCTTTATTATCGAGCACCTAGTCGCAGCCGCCGCTCTGTTGTGACGTAAACGTCGAGAGGCTGCCCTTCTCCTCCCTCTCTTGCGACGGCGGCGTCGAGGTAGCCCTAGCCCTCTGCCCTTCTCCTCCCTCCCCTGCAGCCGTTGCTCACCTTCTGATCTATCCCTGCAGCCGCTGCTCACCTTCCGCTTCGTGCTGTCCAGGACGACGGCGACGGTTACGTATCAGGACGACAGCGAAGGCGGGTGATCGGTGGCATGATCTGTTGATTCAACTGCGGCACGTTCGATCAGGTCATGATCCCGAACCCTATGTATGCATCGCACTACGATTTGGCTGCTACGAGTGTGTCCTGCTATGTTTTCAACCGAGGTTTAAGGTTCAGAATTGGGTGTAAATTTGTTTGTATGGATTCGAGAATTTGTAGTGTTCAGGGCGTAGGAGGTGAAAAGATCATGTTTTCCAAGTGTGTAGTGGTTTTTAGTTCGGTTTGATATGAATTGGAGTAGGCACCCAAGTATGTCACTGAAAAAGGAGAGGTTTTTGAAAAGTTCAGTTAACACTAAATTCAGTTATCTTGCTTCATTTGTAATTTTTCTGTTTATTTCTGTAGATGGAAGCTTTGTCAGTTAGATTTCACTACCGTGGCAGAATGGAATGGCATGAGAACAAATGGATCTACATAGGGGGGAGGAGTAGCACTTCAGTTGTGCCGTGTCAAAGCTGGACAATCAAGCTCACAACCATCTAGTCAACCAACTCAATCTTCTCAAGTACCCCCAATGAAGAAGACCTCTCAAACAATTCCTATGTCCCAGGTTGTGACCGAACAAGTGCCAAAATATGGGAGGATGCACTGGTTGTTAGGAGAAAAACAAAGGAAAGTTGGAGATGGACAAGACTAGCAACATGGCAGTGGGCGTTTAGGTTCAGATACTTGTGTTTGTCATTTACAAGTTAAATATGATACTTGTGTTTGTCATTTCGACTAGCAACATGCACTGGTTGTGTTGAATTATGATACTTGTGTTTTTCATTTCGACTAGCGACATGCACTGGTTGTGTTGAATTATGATACTTCTGTTTGTCATTTACAAGTTCAATATTGTCAGACATATCATATATCAAATTTTGACATCATATATTTTGCAATACTTTTTTTAGATAAAGATTATTTTGCAATACTTATGTACTACATTTCTTGCAAGAACTTATAGTTCGACACCATCTCCCATATATTCACAACAAAAGCATGATTCCAACATTACATCGATACTATCATCTTACTACATTGCTCCAACACTACTCCTACTACATTGCTACAACACTACTGCTACTACATTGCTACATACAGGACTACTACTACTCATGTTGTTCTTCTTCTTCTCCAAAAATGGTCACCAATTACCAATGGCTGCACCCAGGAAGATGCAGCCCCGAGACACCTTCAATCCTGGACATTGGCAAACCAGGGGATGCACGAGGAGCTGGCTGCGTCCCCTTTCCACAGCCCAACGCTCTCCCGCTCGCCCACGCGGACGCCGCCTCGGCCGCGGCCCTCCCGCCGCGCCCGCCGCCGCGGCATGTTCGTCGCGACACCCACCATGCTGCCGCCCTCCCCGAGCTCCGTGCGCCTCCGCCCCCAATCCACCATCCATATGGGCGCCCTCCACCGCATTTCTCCCACTGCCCCCTCACGGCACATCTGCAGCGAGCCAAGGACCTCGCCTCGCATCCCTCTCCCGACGGGATCGAACCGAGGTGGATGAGGCATTGGGAGGGAGGAGCAGACCACCGCGCGTTCGGCCGCGTTGGGCTGTGGAAAGGGGACGGAGCCAGCTCCTCGTGCATCCCCTGGTTTGCCAATGTCCAGGATGGAAGGTGTCTCAGGGCTGCATCTTCCTGGGTGCAGCCACAGGTAATTGGTGACCATTTTTGGAGAAGAAGAAGAACAACAACAACATGAGTAGTAGTAGTCCTGTATGTAGCAATGTAGTAGCAGTAGTGTTGTAGCAATGTAGTAGGAGTAGTGTTGGAGCAATGTAGTAAGATGATAGTATCGATGTAATGTTGGAATCATGCTTTTGCTGTTAATATATGGGAGATGGTTGTCGAACTATAAGTTCTTGCAAGAAATGTAGTACATAAATATTGCAAAATACTCTTTATCTAAAAAAAAGTATTGCAAAATCATATGATGTCAAAATTTGATATATGATATGTCTGACAATATTGAACTTGTAAATGACAAACAGAAGTATCATAATTCAACACAACCAGTGCATGTCGCTAGTCGAAATGAAAAAACACAAGTATCATAATTCAACACAACCAGTGCATGTTGCTAGTCGAAATGACAAACACAAGTATCATATTTAACTTGTAAATGACAAACACAAGTATCTAAACCTAAACGCCCACTGCCATGTTGCTAGTCTTGTCCATCTCCAACTTTCCTTTGTTTTTCTCCTAACAACCAGTGCATCCTCCCATATTTTGGCACTTGTTCGGTCACAACCTGGGACATAGGAATTGTTTGAGAGGTCTTCTTCATTGGGGGTACTTGAGAAGATTGAGTTAGTTGACTAGATGGTTGTGAGCTTGATTGTCCAGCTTTGACACGGGCACAACTGAAGTGCTACTCCTCCCCCTATGTAGATCCATTTGTTCTCATGCCATTCCATTCTGCCACGATAGTGAAATCTAACTGAAAAAAGCTCCCATCCTACAGAAATAAACAGAAAATTACAAATGAAGCAAGATAACTGAATTTAGTGTTAACTGAACTTTTCAAAAACCTCTCCTTTTTCAGTGACATACTTGGGTGCCTACTCCAATTCATATCAAACCGAACTAAAAACCACTACACACTTGGAAAAACATGATCTTTTCACCTCCTACGCCCTGAACACTACAAATTCTCGAATCCATACAAACAAATTTACACCCAATTCTGAACCTTAAACCTCGGGTTGAACACATAGCAGGACACACTCATAGGAGCCAAATCGTAGTGCGATGCATACATAGGGTTCGGGATCCTGACCTGATCGAACGTGCCGCAGTTGAATCAACAGATCATGCCACCGATCACCCGCCTTCGCTGCCGTCCTGATACGTAACCGTCGCCGTCGTCCTGGACAGCACAAAGCGGAAGGTGAGCAGCGGCTGCAGGGATAGATCAGAAGGTGAGCAGCGGCTGCAGGGAAGGGAGGAGAAGGGCGGAGGGGTAGGGCTACCTCGACGCCGCCGTCGCAAGAGAGGGAGGAGAAGGGCGGCCTGCTCGATGTTTACGTCGCAACAGAGCGCGGCTGCGACCAGGTGCTCGATAATAAAGAGTCCGGCTCGACCAGGTGCTTTCCCATAAGTTGGGGGGGGGGGGGTAAATTGTCCCTGACGTGGCCTAAACCAGAGTCCACCGTGCCTCAAAACTGTCGGTTAGTGCTCCAATGGGGGGGGGGGGGTAATTTACGCGGTATTGGAAACGTGGGGGGGGGGGCGGGGGGGTGATTTGCGCCAGTTTAGAGTTGGGGTGGGGGGGGGGGGTCTATCGACCGGAACCTCATACTTGGGGGGGGGGGGGGGGTGATCTAAACTTCTTTCATTGGGCTTTCGCTTCGTGTCCATTTCTAACACACATGCTAAGTGGGCTGTCATCTGTTCCAATTAAGCCCTTTAACTAATTATCTGTACACGGGAAAGACGTAAAGGACGTGGCGCTAATGACCCAGCTCGATGGCCTCGTGCGTCTCACACTCTCACCACGAACTCTTCCAGGAGAGGATGAGGAGCCGGACGTGCGGATCCCCAAGGACCTCGCCGGCTGGCCATGCACGGATCCCCGAGGACCTTGCTTGACGCGTGTGGATCCCAAGAACCTTGCCGGCCGCCGGCCGCCGGCTGCTCGCCATGGATGTCGCTGGAGACGAGGGGCGGAGGGGAGGGACGGTGCAGCCACCTTCCTTTCCGAAGGCGACGCAATTGACGACCTGGAACCCTCGCCGGACGGGATGGATGCGGCCGGAGAAGGGAAACATAGGGGGAGGTTGCAGAGGATGGTTAGAGCGCGAGAGCAGGGGAGTTCCGGCCATGCTGCCACCGTCATCGCCATGGAGGCAGCTAACGATGCGGCGTGGCCGCTACCCCATGACTGTCCATCAAGATTTTATGTGTGCCCGTGGGTGTCCAATTAGGGAATTAAATAGGACTGGCTTCACGGCGCCGTGGGCTAGCCGTCCCCACTTACAGGCATTTGATCGGTCGTTACCCGAGGTCGTTATTCCCTGGCGGCTGGCGGGTTGGCAGCTCGAGCCACCCACATCCACATAGGCGGTGTTGTGGTAGCCTGTAGTACGGATCTAGTTCCCATGGGTAGTGGCTACCTCCCGTCGACGGCATCGTTCAACAACTTCCAGACCATTGATCAGAATGGCCAAGCTTCGCTCGTAAACGCCGGCTCGCGTGGGCATCTGGCTCAGCCGGGCACATACTCAGTGAGTGTCGTGATCAACAGGCAGTTCTTCTACGGTGGGCCCTTCGAGTCAACGACATGATAATTTTCTCATATACGAGAGATGATTGGCTACATTGATCAAGACTTTGTTTGTGATGAGCCGTCATTTGGATATCACTAGTAATCATTTTTCACTTTATATCTACGTTCCATTCAGATTTTTTTTGTGAATGGGGAATGGCCCCGAAGGGCTTGGAAATGCAAGTAGAAATCCTAGGCTCTCGGAAGTTACACACATGACCGTACAAAGATCACAGGAAAAGCTATCAGGTCCTTGACCATGGCCGCCATCGAAACTTGACCTCCAGGCACGAACAACAACACCGCCGGGGACGCCGCCACTTGGGCCACCACCGCTGTTGAATCCCGTGCTGAGATCAATGAAGATCTTCTAGTCAAGGAAGAAGAGGCTCGAAGGATCGAAGAATCCGTGCGTGGAGTGGCCTCTCTGGCCCGAAGTAACCGCGACGCAACGTCGCCGAAGTTGGGGATCTCCGCCATGTTGAGCAGCTCCTGGAGCTAGCGCCGACGCGCCAAGTCCACCTTCCCGTGGCGACAGAGCAGCAAGACACCAAGCCTCGCCACCATCTTCAATCTCCTGACCAGAGGGCATCTAGGACGGCGGGGAAGCATTGGAACTTGGCGCTTCAGTATTTTTAGGAAAAATTGGAGGAATTCCTATGAATTTGCAAAATTCTGTGTGTATTTTTAGGATTTTCTAGATATAATTGAATTCATATAAGCTTCAGTATTTAAGTTTAAATTTATATGTGTCATATAATATGTTGGTGTTGTAGAGTAGAAAATGGCAAAGAAAGTTGGGATATAGAAAAAAGAAGGGAATTGGATAAGTGATGTGGAGAAATGAGGGCTACTCTTGGGAATCATGGTAAAAGTTGTCCACCACATTTGTCCAGACAGTCCCCATAGGGACAACTATAGCTCTTGGTCAACCCTCATACATAAAGAATTCTATAGTCTAGGTAAAATATCTGCCAATTGCAGGTGCATTTGCATCTTTTATTCTTCAACCAACTTCACATATTCCTATAATTTCTTCTTCTCCTGGACAACAATGTTCGGATCTTATAATAGGGCCCTCTTGTCTTCTACAGAGTACCTAAACTTGGCATGCACATTGAAGTCCTAGCACTAAGAACATAGAAATTTCACAAAATGAAACCAATCAGCAAAAAAAAAAAAAAAACCCCAAGTGTGAATGGACCTCTAATTCTACAAATTTTACCTCGTCTAAGTCTGTGTTATTCCCGATCTCTTCGTTCCTGAGATCTTCTAAGTCAGGTGCTAGGGAAGTGTGCGATGCGGGCAACAAAGGCAAGAAGCTTGGCAGTAAGAGCTAGAAATGTGGGAGTCGTTTTAGACCCCGTGATACGTGAGAATCATATGAGTAAACTTTGTAGTTTATTATACTTTTATACATCATATTTGCATCCTCTTACATAATTATACATTTTTTAACGATTTACGGGATGTTGCACAAAATGACATTATTTGTTATCTAAGACAAGGTCATTTTCCTGTTTTTAACTTTCAGGGAATGTGACTAGAAAAAGGACAAGGTAAAAAATGACGAGTGACAAATTTTGATAGGGATCCAACAAGACAAATTGTCGTCGGAACCGATAGAAATGACCAATAGCATCAATCACGGGTATAAATAAAACCTCAACGGAGTACACACTTTCTGAAGAGAGAGGCCGACAGTCAGGAGATGTTCGATTTAGTTACCTTCATTTTTTGAGCAGCTAAACCTTGCACTGAGGCGGTGACATGGTGGACCCATCGGTTAGATCATAACCCGACTGCATCGCGCAACCTTAAGAAGGTCAAAATCGCGGGCACAATCGAAAGAAATGAACACTAGCAGCAATCACGAGAATAAGTAAAACCGCACGAGAATAAGTAAAACCGCAACAGAGCACACAAGTTTCTGAAAAGAGTGGCCGACAGTCAGGACCCATCAGCTAGACCATAACATGTCTGCATCACACAACCTTCAAGTAACATGAACTACCATAAAAAGTTGGCTAGAATCGATCAAAAATATTAAACAATGCTTCGGAGACACTAACATCATGGACCCACCGGCTATACCATAACACATCTGCATCCCACAACCTTCAAGTAACGGGAGCAACCGAAAGTCGGCTAGTATCGATCACGGTTATCCGGAGAAACTGACTTGGTGGAGCCACCGGCTACACTTGCATCGCGCAGCCTTCAAGTAACGGGAGCAACTGGAAAACAATTCGGCTAAAATCGATCAAGATAATCCTGAAACACTGACATGGTGGAGCCACCAGCTCACCTGCATCGTGCAACCTTAAAGTAACGGGAGCAACCGAAAAACAGTCAGCTAGGATAGATCACGATTATTATTACACACAGACATGGTGGAGCCACCGGCTACACCTCCATCGCACACAATCTTTGAGTAACGGGAGCAACCAAAAAAAGTCGGATATAATACATCACAATTATCCTGAGACACTGACACCGGCTACAACTGCATCGTGTGCAACCGAAAAAGAGTCATTTAGAATCGATCAACAGTATTCTGACTCACCAACATGGTGGAGACACCGACTAGCTGCATCACAGGGAGCATAGACCACAATTTCCAAAAATCATGGTAGATGGTCCGCATCTACCACGAAGATGAACAAACACCAAGTTACGTGGTAGACGGCGTCCATACACCACGGACGACGGGGCAAACCGTGGCAAAAGGTAGATTTTCTTACAGTGGGATATGATTTTCCACCACCGCCACCATCGTGGCCTATGGATTATCCCACACCGCAAAGATTAGCGGAAACATGTCTTTAAGAAGGCCTTCCCCATGCCAACTATCTAACCATCCGCTCACTGTTGCGGATAGAGTGCCTTGCTCCTAACTTGAAGAGATGTTTGATCTAACTAAGGCTCTTCCAAAACTATGAGCCCACCCGGCTCGAGTTGCAAAAATATCATTGTTGTTCAAATATTTGGCACATATGAGTTGTGCCCAAATTGGTGTTTCTTCTTGGTAGATTTTCCACACTCATTTCAAGATCAGGTCTTTGTTCATCATCTTAGAGTTGACATCCCCAAACCATCGAGCTCCTTTGATCTACACATCGCCAACCAATTGACCAGGTGGTATTTTCGTTTGGGCTCCGAGCCCTCCCAATAAACCTGGCACGATGAGAGTCAAAATTTTCGTGAACTCCGTCTTGCAGTAGGAAAAACCCCATAGAAAACATTGGAAGACTCGCCAAGCAAGAGTTGGATAGAATCAGTCTCCCCCAGAGGACAGAAATCTACCCACCCATGGCTCAACTCTAGCAGCCAATTAGGATCGGGAAGTTCCATTGCTCGATATTCAACTTTTTGTCTCTGACTGGCAGACCTAAGTAAATAAACGGGAACGAGCCCAATTTACAATTAAACATATCCGCCCCTTTGGCAATGCTCTCTTTGTTTTCCCATTACTATCACCTCGCTTGTGTGATAATTAATCTTTAGCCCAGACATGTCTTCGAAGCACATCAGTAAGAATCTAAGGTTGGCAATAGCTCTCTCGTTATCTTGTATACTAATCGTGTGTCGTCTGCGTACTCCAGATGATAGATTTCCCTAATGCGGCACAACTCCATGAATGTAGCCAGCTGCCGAGGACGCAAACACAACACCATGAATGTGGCCAGCTGCCAAGGACGCAGACAAGATGGTTGAGAGCCCTTCGGCTATGAAGTAAAGAGCATTGGAGAGCCCCCTGCATGACCCCGAGTTTGTTGTGAAAGAATGGGCACATCTCGCCACTGATCGAAATCGCCGTTTGACCTCCCTCAACAAGTTATGCGACTCTAAGAACAAGCCCACATTGCACGTCGAAGCCTTTCCTCGTATGCCTTCTCAAAATCAAGTTTTAACAAGATGCCCCATCCCAGCTTCTTGTGTTGAGTCCATGCACGATTTCTTGCAAGGCAAGTGCTCCATTTAAATGAACCGACCCTTAATGAATGTTGTATGATTCGGGCTGATAATTCTATTGGCAATGAGGTCCAATCTTGTTGCAAAAGCCTTCACATGATTTTGAAGATAACATCTATCAGTGCAATAGGACGGAACTGTGTAACGAGGTCCGTGCCCAGCACCTTCGGGTCAAGGTCAACACCCCATGCTTCACCAGACCCCAACACTGTTTGAAAAAGGGACTGGAAACACATCCGGTCCCGACGTTGTATCCGCTTTCATCGACTTCACGGTGCTTCAAGTTCCTCTTCCGAGAAAGCGTGAGGCCTTCGTTTTCCTCTGCATTTATGCACCTATCCACACCCAAGTGTTTGGTGCAAGTATGATTTACTCCATATTCATTTTTTATAATGATATATTTCATATACTTAAAAAAGTTGAATACCTGTTCTTAAAATTTTGGGCCCGTCCCCCTGGAAGAGAGGCTACTTGCAATGTACATACAACATTAGGGACATGATCTCCACTTTCGACCAAAATAAAAACTGCCAAAAACTGATCCAGTAAAACATAATCATAAGAAGTGAGCCTAGCTCACTTGGTTAAGGAAGTGAATGTACAATCCAGCCACCAAGATTCAAGTCCTCACAGACGCATATTTGAGTTCTTATTATAAAAAAAAGATTGTAGGGGCTTCCCCTGCCGCATTCTTTTCAAAAAGAAAAGAAGTAAAAATGTAATCATTCATGACTGAGATCTGAGATCACCTCAACTGTCATAGTCAGCTTAGAGAATACCTGCAACCAGATCTGCAAGGAGAAACAAACAACAAAGACAAGGGTATGAGAATGTAACTGAAGGCAAAGCAGATTCTGCTTTTTTTACAACTTTGCCGTGGGGAAACAGATTTTCTGCTCACCTTCAGTAATTACACCTTCGCTTACAGCGGCCGATGCTATTCTTCGAACGTGCGAGCGCGCGTACGGTCCGACACAGAAAACGATAAAGTCGTCAAATAGGAAGAAGGCGCCTCCACTGCAGCTACCGCTGGCCAAACAGCCGTCCACCCCGTCCGCGGACGGCACGCTGCCGCGGCGGCTCGCCCTGCCCTGAGCTCCTCCCTGCCCCGGCAATCCCCTCGAATCCCTCCACCTAAAAAAACAGATCTCGCCGCCGGCCGCAACCCCCCGCTTGGCTCAACTCTAGCAGCCAATTAGGATCGGGAAGTTCCATTGCTCGATATTCAACGTTTTTTTTCTGACTGGCAGACCTAAGTAAATAAACGGGAACGAGCCCAATTTACAATTAAACATATCTGCCCCCTTTGGCAATGCTCTCTTTGTTTTCCCATTACTATCACCTCGCTTGTGTGATAATTAATCTTTAGCCCAGACATGTCTTCGAAGCACATCAGTAAGAATCTAAGGTTGGCAATAGCTCTCTCGTTATCTTGTATACTAATCGCCGTGTCGTCTGCGTACTCCAGATGATAGATTTCCCTAATGCGGCACAACTCCATGAATGTAGCCAGCTGCCGAGGACGCAAACACAACACCATGAATGTGGCTAGCTGCCAAGGACGCAGACAAGATGGTTGAGAGCCCTTCGGCTATGAAGTAAAGAGCATTGGAGAGTCCCCCTGCATGACCCCGAGTTTGTTGTGAAAGAATGGGCACATCTCGCCATTGATCGAAATCGCCGTTTGACCTCCCTCGATAAGTTATGCGACTCTAAGAACAAGCCCATGTTGCACGTCGAAGCCTTTCCTCGTATGCCTCCTCAAAATCGAGTTTTAACAAGATGCCCCCCACAGCTTCTTGTGTTTGAGTCCATGCACGATTTCTTGCAAGGCAAGTGCTCCATTTAAATGAACCAACCCTTAATGAATGTTGTATGATTCAGGCTGATAATTCTATTGGCAATGAGGTCCAATCTTGTTGCAAAAGCTTTCGACATGATTTTTAAGATAACATCTATCAGTGCAATAGGACGGAACTGTGTAACGAGGTCCGTGCCCAGCACCTTCGGGGTCAAGGTCAACACCCTATGCTTCACCAGACCCCAACACTGTTTGAAAAAGGGACTGGAAACACATCCGGTCCCGACGTTGTATCCGCTTTCATCGACTTCA
Source organism: Poa pratensis (assembly GCA_947311845.1). NCBI lineage: Eukaryota > Viridiplantae > Streptophyta > Magnoliopsida > Poales > Poaceae > Poa > Poa pratensis. The sequence continues at coordinate 55,237,164 of CAMZMU010000055.1, read as the reverse complement.
CCGGTGCTTCAAGTTCCTCTTCCGAGAAAGTCAGCGTGAGGCCTTCATTTTCCTCAGCATTTATGCACCTATCCACACCCAAGTGTTTGGTGCAAGTATGATTTACTCCATATTCATTTTTTATAATGATATATTTCATATACTTAAAAAAGTTGAATACCCGCTCTTAAAATTTTGGGCCCGTCCCCCTGGAAGAGAGGCTACTTGCAATGTACATACAACATTAATGACATGATCTCCACTTTCGACCAAAATAAAAACTGCGAAAAACTGATCCAGTAAAATATAATCATAAGAAATGAGCCTAGCTCACTTGGTTAGGGAAGTGAATGTACAATCCAGCCACCCAGATTCAAGTCCTCACAGACGCATATTTGAGTTCTTATTATTTCAAAAAAGAAAGATTGTATGGGCTTCCCCTACCGCATTCTTTTCAAAAAGAAAAGAAGTAAAAATGTAATCATTCATGACTGAGATCTGAGATCACCTCAACTGTCACAGTCAGCTTAGAGAATACCTGCAACCAGATCAGCAAGGAAGAAACAAACAACAAAGACCAGGGTATGAGAATGCAACTGAAGGCAGATTCTGCTTTTTTTTACAACTTTGCCGTGGGGAAACAGATTTTCTGCTCACCTTCAGTAATTACACCTTCGCTTACAGCGGCTGATGCAATTTTTCGAACGTGCGAGCGCGCGTACGGTCCGACACAGAAAACGATAAAGTCGTCAAATAGGAAGAAGGCGCCTCCACTGCAGCTACCGCCGGCCGAACATGCGTCCCCCGTCCGCGGACGGCACGCTGCCGCGGCGGCTCGCCCTGCCCTGAGCTCCTCCCTGCCCCGGCAATCCCCTCGAATCCCTCCCCCTAAAAAAACAGATCTCGCCGCGGCCGCAACCCCCCGCTTGGCTCAACTCTAGCAGCCAATTAGGATCGGGAAGTTCCATTGCTCGATATTCAACTTTTTGTTTCTGACTGGCAGACCTAAGTAAATAAACGGGAACGAGCCCAATTTACAATTAAACATATCTTCCCCCTTTGGCAATGCTCTCTTTGTTTTCCCATTACTATCACCTCGCTTGTGTGATAATTAATCTTTAGCCCAGACATGTCTTCGAAGCACATCAGTAAGAATCTAAGGTTGGCAATAGCTCTCTCGTTATCTTGTATACTAATCGGCGTGTCGTCTGCGTACTCCAGACGATAGATTTCCCTAATGCGGCACAACTCCATGAATGTAGCCAGCTGCCGAGGACGCAAACACAACACCATGAATGTGGCTAGCTGCCAAGGACGCAGACAAGATGGTTGAGAGCCCTTCGGCTATGAAGTAAAGAGCATTGGAGAGTCCCCCTGCATGACCCCGAGTTTGTTGTGAAAGAATGGGCACATCTCGCCATTGATCGAAATCGCCGTTTGACCTCCCTCAACAAGTTATGCGACTCTAAGAACAAGCCCATGTTGCACGTCGAAGCCTTTCCTCGTATGCCTCCTCAAAATCGAGTTTTAACAAGATGCCCCCCACAGCTTCTTGTGTTTGAGTCCATGCACGATTTCTTGCAAGGCAAGTGCTCCATTTAAATGAACCGACCCTTAATGAATGTTGTATGATTCAGGCTGATAATTCTATTGGCAATGAGGTCCAATCTTGTTGCAAAAGCTTTCGACATGATTTTTAAGATAACATCTATCAGTGCAATAGGACGGAACTGTGTAACGAGGTCCGTGCCCAGCACCTTCGGGGTCAAGGTCAACACCCTATGCTTCACCAGACCCCAACACTGTTTGAAAAAGGGACTGGAAACACATCCGGTCCCGACGTTGTATCCGCTTTCATCGACTTCACCGGTGCTTCAAGTTCCTCTTCCGAGAAAGTCAGCGTGAGGCCTTCATTTTCCTCGGCATTTATGCACCTATCCACACCCAAGTGTTTGGTGCAAGTATGATTTACTCCATATTCATTTTTTATAATGATATATTTCATATACTTAAAAAAGTTGAATACCCGCTCTTAAAATTTTGGGCCCGTCCCCCTGGAAGAGAGGCTACTTGCAATGTACATACAACATTAAGGACACGATCTCCACTTTCGACCAAAATAAAAACTGCCAAAAACTGATCCAGTAAAATATAATCATAAGAAGTGAGCCTAGCTCACTTGGTTAGGGAAGTGAATGTACAATCCAGCCACCCAGATTCAAGTCCTCACAGACGCATATTTGAGTTCTTATTATTTCAAAAAAAGAAAGATTGTAGGGGCTTCCCCTACCGCATTCTTTTCAAAAAGAAAAGAAGTAAAAAATGTAATCATTCATGACTGAGATCTGAGATCACCTCAACTGTCACAGTCAGCTTAGAGAATACCTGCAACCTGATCTGCAAGGAAGAAACAAACAACAAAGACCAGGGTATGAGAATGCAACTGAAGGTAGATTATGCTTTTTTTTTACAACTTTGCCATGGGGAAACAGATTTTCTGCTCACCTTCAGTAATTACACCTTCGCTTACAGCGGCGATGCTATTCTTCGAACGTGCGAGCGCGCGTACGGTCCGACACAGAAAACGATAAAGTCGTCAAATAGGAAGAAGGCGCCTCCCCTGCAGCTACCACCGGCCGAACAGTCGTCCACCCCGTCCGCGGACGGCACGCTGCCGCGGCGGCTCGCCCTGCCCCGAGCTCCTCCCCACCCGGCCATCCCCTCGAATCCCTCCCCCTAAAAAAACAGATCTCGCCGCCGACCGCAACCCCCCCCCCCCCCTCCCTACACACACTCAAATAAGTTGGTCGCTTGTATCCACCGAGGAGAGGAAGGGGGAGAGAGAGGCGACACACGAGGAGGCGGAGTGTGCGAGCGCTCGCACGAGAGTAAGCAGTTTCGGCTTAGGTCATGTCAACGTGAATCTGATGCTTACCACGGCAAAACTAGGTGCAAAAGGGTACATGATACAAAGTTACAAACACAGAGTCAACCTGGTAGGTGACAGGTGGATTTTGGGAAACATTCTGAAAACAAGATTATTTCAACAAAACAGCACTACTTGCTCTGATTCCAGCAGACATCACTACTTGCTCTGATTCCAGCAGACATTTCACTAGTTTCACTGCCCAAGAATTACCAATCCAAACTTGAGCAGCTACTATGCTACTCTTGATCTTGGATTATAAGTTCGGAGACAACAGTCTTGATCTTGGATTCATTTCAGTATGCAACAAGCATGCCGAGTCACTCCAGTTCATACATAATTTTAATCTTCCTTGCAAATGTTTCATGAAAAGTATGCACATGGGAGGAATATGACGACTGGAAGGACATATTAAAGAAATCTCAATTACGTAACCTTGGTTCAGCACAAAAAAGTTACACGAGAGAGAAAACCCAGACTTCAACAGTGATGCAAAGCAGAGACCACTGAGCGATAAAAAAATAAACATCTTCAAACTGCTGACTCTTCATTGATCATTCCTTAATTGCTTCAACCTTGCTGCAACCTGCCTCATTGATGGCCGAACGGCTAGTGACTCTGAGGTGCACGATGTAGCAATCTTTAGCATCTCAGTCAACCTGTCCTTTGGTGATGTATCCCACAGTCCCGGAGAGAAGAATTCACTGGTGCGGTCTTCCTGCATCAGCATCCTCCCCCATGCTACGATTGTAAAACCATCGCCGAACTGCGAGAACGAGGGATCCAAAGACCTCTTGCCTGACATCAACTCTAGAAGAACAACTCCAAAACTGTATACATCAGACTTGTCAGAGACCCTGCAGGTGGTCGCGTATTCAGGCGCGACATAGCCGAACGTCCCAGCGACATCTGTCGTGGCATGCGTCTGCGTAACCTCTATCAGCCTCGCCAGACCAAAATCGGACAGGTACGCGTTCAGGTCTTCATCAAGCAGGATGTTGCTCGGTTTGATGTCTCGATGGATGATCCGAGGTGTGCAGGCGCAGTGAAGGAAAGCCAGCGCTTGTGCAACATCCATGGCTATGGTATAGACCTCAGCCCAGGACACCCTTCTGCTCCCCATCTCGTGTATAAAGCTCTCAAGGTTCCCACCAGAGAGATAGTTGTAGATCAGGAAAGTGTCTGATTCTCCGATGTGGTACCCAATAAGTGTGACGAGATTCCTATGCCGAATTTTTCCTAGAGTTGCGATTTCCGCATCAAACTGCTGGAGGCCTTGGAAACGCCCCATGGCTAGCCTCTTCACTGCTACAAGATAACCAGGAGCTAGCTCAGCCTTGTAGGTGGCACCAAAACCACCTGTTCCAATCAAGTTCTGGATGCTGAAATTACTAGTTGCTCGGATAAGGTTGTCGTAATTAAGCTCAGGAGGAGCATCGGCGAATGTCACAACAGCTTTTCTCCTAAAATTCGCGAGCTTTGCTCGTTTCCTTCTCTCACACACAAAGAAGAGAAAGACTGCGAGAATAAAAGATACAACAGCAGTTGCAGCAGCAGCTACAATCACCATCAGAATCTTGGATCTGTTCATGTGGCCACCCAATCCCATTTCTGGGGATTATTTGACGCTGATGGTGGTACAGATGCATTTCGACCCAAACACTGGAACAGTAGGGGATTGCCAACAAAGAAAGTGCAGTCAACAGAGTGCCTTAGGTAAGGAATTTCACCTGATAGGTTGTTGACAGAGACATCAAACATTGCGAGTTGAGCCAGTTCACTGAAACTTCGAGGGATGCTTCCTGAGAGCCTGTTGCGGTCAAGCTTCAGTACTTCAAGAGCAGCCAAATCACCAAACTGCCCGGGATCTCGCCTGTCAAATTGTTTCCACTCAAGACCAAACTACGCAGCAAATGCAGATCACGGATGCTAGGAGATATTGAGCCACTAAACTTGTTGAAACCAGCCTCGAAACTTTGAAGAGCTGTACAACTTGACAGCATATCAAGACTGCCTGACAACTGATTGCTACTCAAATTGACAGCAACCCGACTTGCACCCTTGCAGAATCCAAAAAATCCACCAGAAAGCGTGCCGTTGAACATATTGCTGTTGAGCAACAAGAAGTAAGAGTAATTACCATCTAGATGCAAGTCAATAGAAGGCAACACCCAGCCAAGCCATTGTTGCTGAAATCATGGAGAGCAGCATTGGTGATGTCCCCCAGCACCGAACCAAAAGGGTTACCAATCAACGCATTCCCAACCAATCCCTGATAATAGGGATGAACTACAACATCGTCATTGATCAAACGGCTCGAGCACTTGCTCTCCACGGATGAGAGGAAGGGACCTGACAGCGAATTCCGGCTGACATTGAGGTAATTCATACATCCAATTCTCAGTTGAGCAGGCATGGCACCCTGTAGGCTGTTGGAGCTGAGATCAAGAAATGTCAAGTCGCCACACTCCCCAAGCCACGGCGGCACCGGACCGGCGATGTAGTTCTGCCCAAGGTTGACCGCTCGGAGGCTGCAGGAACCGTTCCTGTACCTCGGCAGCCGGCCGTCGAGGTTGGCCCTGGGTGCCCAGAGAACCTGCAGCGCCGGGATGGTGGCCACTCAGGAGGCAGCCCACCGAGGAAGGCGTTGAACTCCGGCTGCTCCCCCGTCGACGCGGCGGGATCGGTGAGCACGAGCACGGCGAGGTCCCGGCAGCCGGCGAGCTCCTGGGGGATCCTGTCGGTGAGGCTGTTGCGGGAGACGTCGAGGACGCGGAGGGCGGCGAGGCGGCCGAGCTCCCGGGACAGCGCCCTCGAGGACGTTGCGGGAGAGGTCGAGGACGCGGAGGGCGCGACACTGAGCCACCGCTGCGGGGATTTCGCCGACCAGGAAGTTGGCGGCGAGGCGGAGGTGGGCGAGGGCGGGGCAGGGCGGCGAGGAGGAGTTGGAGTTGGAGGGCGGGAAGGTTAGGGGACCCGAGAGGCGGTTGGAGGAGAGGTTGAGGGCGCGGAGGGTCGAGGACGCGAGGAAGACGGCGGGGACGGGGCCGGAGAAGTTGTTGCCGGAGAGGTCGAGGCGGAGGAGGCGCGGGGGGAGGACCGCGGGGAGGGCGCCGGAGAGGGAGGCTACCGGGAGGTCGATTGCGGCGACGGCGGAGGAGGAGGGGTGGCAGGTGACCCCGCGCCAATGGCAGTGGTCGGAGGAGGAGGAGGACCAGGCGGAGAGGACGGCGGCGGGGTCGCCGGTGACGGCTTCCTTCAGCGCGATGAGGGTCTCGCGGTCGGAGGGGGAGGCGGAGACCAGCGGCACGAGAACGAAGAGGAGGAGACAGTACGGAGCCGCCGCCATGAGTGACGGCGGCGGCGAGGTGGGGAGCGGAAGCGAGAGGGGAGTCCTAGTGTGGATTTTGAATTTTGGATATTTTTTTGTGGCCGCCCAAATTTTGGTTTGATGCCCAATAACGGAACAACATATGACGGTGCGATTGTGAAGATAAGGGCGTGTTTGGTTTCCTGCACCAAATTTGGCCTCTTACATCCGTGGCCCAGCAGGCCTAGCCCCGGGAAAATGAGCTCTGGCCACGTTGTGCAGGCCATTTGGTTGTTCATAATGACTCAGCAGGCCCGTGCCTCTTGGACCAATTTTTTCCCTGCTGTTTGGTTGCTAACAACGTCGTTTTTAGGCTAAACCCCAGCGTTTGGTTACACGTTTTTAGGTAGTTCCGGTCACCTTGCATCCCTAGTGGTGACCTTACCACTTCACACACGATCATACATGAACTAGTAGAAGAAGAACAAATAGGCAATGAGCACGAACTGAACGAAGATGATGAAGTCTTTGAGGCGATGGACTCGATCTGTGCTTGAGCTTGGGCTGCTCTAACATAGGTCACTGCAGGCTTTGTTCATCAAAGTTCATGGCGTAAGCTTGCTCTACCAGCTCTCGAGTTGCATACCTTTTGCAGCTACCATGGGGAAACCATGAACTTGAGCCTTGGTAGCATCCCAACTGTCGAAGACTCGTGTCTTCAGCCCCTAAAGACCACATACCACTACAGAAAGGAAGAACAAGTTAAGAACAAGACAATCTGAAAGTAAGCAGAGCATGCATTCATTGATCAAACTACAAGCAGCATAAGTGTTTGCTGCCTAGCTACTATGGTGTTATCCTACCACCACATCAAAAGCGGGTGTGAAACTACCACCGCAAGTTCGTCATGTGAGGGATTACATATTGCACCACCTCAAGCACCCAAAATATACAAGCCATAAGAAGTTTTGTTATCCTAGCTACCCAAAATATACATCATCATCATCATCTAGCATGCTTGCACCACCGCCAGGGGCTGACCAACGCCCCCTCAAGCATCCGTGTAGTAGTGCTTGTTGAGGAAGTTCTGAAGCCAGAGGAGATGGTGGTCCTCGGCCATCAGAACAAAGTCGTAGCCTTGCGCCTTGTTGTCTAGGAGGTGGCCAAGAGCACCAATCTTGGCAGTCATCACAGTCTCGTAGAGGCCGGGATGCACGTCCACAGGCACACTGTCTCTGATGGCGGCAGCCACCTCCCTCACGGCCTCGGTCATGCTGTTGAAGACGATGAACTCTTCATCCACCAGAGCGCCTCTCTTCCTCTTCCTCTCCTTCTCCTTCTCGGGCTGCTTGCCCGCATGATCATCGGCCTTGTCTCCAGCATCGACTTGGTAGGTGTCGGAGTCATGGCTGCCAACGTCAACATAGTCTGGAACAGGTGTGCCAAGAGGCTCACTTGATCCCATGGTGAATTTGCCAGTCGCTAGGCTGAAAGAGAAGATGATCTGCATCTGGCTGTAGTTCTGGATGGGCTTGTTGAGGTACTCGACGTCCTTGGGATGATCCTACGCACCATAATACCATGTTAGTCAGATACACTAAGACGAAGGGGATGAATGTGTTAGACATTTAGAAAGGTGAGCAACCTTGATATGGCCCCTGAGGTGTTCGGCCTCCAAGATAATGCTCTTCGTTTCCTCATCCCACGTTACGTCGCTAAGGTCTTTGAGCCGGCTGATCATGATCCAACGCTGCCTCCACTTTCTCAGATGGTTGTACACCTGCGTGGAGGTCACCTCCTGACCACAGAACACGAAAATCAGCTTGACAACAGTCCTCAAGTGCACATCCTTAAACCCTTTGTCAGTGTGCACGCCAGTCTTGATGATTTCGACCATCTTGTTTAGCAAGAAGGTCGACAAGACGGGAGCCCACTTCATGGTCGTCCCCTTCTTGTTCTTCCTGCTCCTGTCCCGACCGATGTCCAGATCCAGCTGACCTCCTGGCAGATCGACCATCTGCGAACCCAGTCGACTGCCATGGAAGTCCTCCTCTTGGGTGACTAGCACCTCAAACAGCTGGGACTGAGAGTCAGGGACCATGGAAAGGGCGAGCTCGTTCTGGCTATCAACCAGGGACTGCGTGAACTCGTCGGTGGTATAGTCCTACAAGGGTTACGATGAAGAGAAGACCATGAAGATGTACCACCACATCGTGTCGCCAGAGCATAAGAATCTAGTTAAACCTAGCATGGTTCCTACTCGAATCAGGTCGTTTGTACTTCAAAGCATGCTAGATCTACTCTTATGTGCAAGCTAACAGTACATCATGAGCATCTACACATGGTTACATACCTAGTGCTCACAAATCTAAGCTAGAACACCTAGGGTTCGATGAAACTTACCGACATGGTTGCGGGCGATGCAGATCCTAACAGCTCGTGGAAGAAGAGGAAGCCGACGCATGCCCTGTCGCCACCGCCGGCCGGAGTTGTAGCTGCCGCCGCTTACCTACTCCTACAGATCTTGGTAGGCGGCCGGACCACAGAGCTCGAAGGCGGGGGGGGGGGGGGGGGGGGGGGGAATGGTGGCGCGAAATCTGGCGGTGAGACGAAAGGTTCACGCCGCATTTTCGCTTGCACGCGCGGACGAGCTGGGGCGAAACCCTCGCACGAGGAGGACGACGTCGTTCCCCATTTTGCACTGCGGAAGGGTGGCTCAGCGGAAACGGCCGATTCGGCCGTTCTTCCAGAGCCAGGCCCAGCAGTGCTTTGAGGTTCGTGCTATGCAGGTACGTGGAGATGGGCCAGCCCACCAAACACTCGTTTTTGCACCCAACAGGCCTGGCCCAAGGGTATGCAGGAAACCAAACACGCCCTAACTGTATCAGCCTCTTGAAAAATTTGGCTTACTTAAATTCAGTTTACAGATTTATTTTACGAACGCAAACATTGTTATGTTCTTAAATTCGTACTATGTAAGTTTTACAAAAATGTGAAATGTTGTTATTAATTTCATATTTTGTTTGCGTATTGTTTTATATCATCTATAGTATTAGTGTACTCTTTATATGTTCCAAAAGAATTGAAGTTCTACATTTATCCTAAGTCAAACTACTTTAAGTTTGAACAAGTTTATGAAAATACACAACCATATACAATATTAACTTAGTTTTATTAGCATTTTTCTATAAACTCGGCCAAATTTGAATAGGTTTAACTTAGGATAAATCTAGAAATTCAATTATTTTGAAACAAAGTAAGTATATTTCATTGTTGGCAAAATTAGGAATTGATGCAGCTTTCTTCAATAAGGTTGTTAGTGGACATCATATGGGTGGTGGAGGTGCCGTAAAAGGGGAGACACTAAGGCATGGTCTGGAATTTGAATTTTGATCTGTTTTAGGCGTGCTCGAAATCACTCAATCAACTTTCTTTGCAAGTGTGAAGTAACATTATTCACGAAACACAACCTAGGATAGTTCTAAAATTTTACAAATAAAAAACATCCATTTAAATTAGTATATCATCTTGTGAATCATGTGTTTTAAGATATTTGAGATCCACATGTGTTTGTGTCGACGGGAGACCTAGAATATTTTGGAGCCCAAATAGTCCCCTTTACGGAACACGGAATGTTAGTTTGAGACAATAAATTTACATAAAATACAATTTTTGATTAGTATTACCTCATCTTAATATGTTCTAATTGACGAAGATGTATGGTAGCATGATTTGATTTTTATTTGTCCAAAGATAGTCTCCACGTAGTGTTTTTTATTTTTTTAATCAAATACAGCTTATTTTACACTGTTATTTTGTGTTCATAATTTTTTCTCTCGAAATTAATGAAAGCCATGGTCTGTAAGATTTGTTGAATGCGGCTGATATGGATCAAGCTTACACCTAAATCCTAGGTTGATCCAGTACCATTTTTTAAAAGACACCCAAATATATCTTATATCTAATATTATTAATCAAGGAAAACAAGAGCTAGTACAAAGTAGATACAACTCCACACAAAATGACCAGTAGAAAACAAAAAATACACTAAAACCAATTTTGGCCATCTATTTTTTTTTTACCGTTCAACGGTGGCCGGAACTTGAAACTTGCACTAAACAAGCAGAAACAATCGGGACACCTGCAAACATCATCTCTAACCAAGTCTATGAAGACCACAATAGCCATTCATCACGCACAACAAGATCGAATAACCGTTGGGGACACACCCCAAGCAACAAAGGCTTGCAATTATTCACCACCAATCCAGAGGGTTGGAAAAAAACAAAAACCTTTTTGTTAACCCAAACGCACGAACAGATACAAAATGTCACAACCCACACTAGCCAAAAGATTCCCTTGAATGACACACCAACTTCCAATATCCAAAGAAATCCAACAGATCCGGTAGCATCTACCCCCACTAGTCCCTTCTCGGATGCCAGATTGAATGTTGACGAGGTAGGAAGAGGCCGGAGAGACATCATTCCGACACGCCATCGTCGCCACCACCTCGCCGACGCTGCTAGGGAGACCAAAACCTAAGGAAAATAAGGGCATGCCAGAACAAGAACAAAAACAAGTCTCCACCGTTCTTGTCATCGACGAGATCGCCGAACGAGAGGGGATGGAGGCAGAGACAATAGAAAACCCTAGATCGGTGGAGGGGGTGTGGCGGTTGTGTTTCTTTTTTTGGAGTACATGGCTTTGTCACGACCATCCGGTTCTATGTTTGTTCCACACATTAATGTATAAATTCATTGTAGCGCCAGGGTGAGGGAGGTTATGGTCGCACAAGCGACATGGGTTACACATTTAATTAACCCACAAAACTAATGTTGTTTTCTTAGTTCGTTATGTGTAAGTTTTATAAAAAATATAACATTGAATAATATGTGTCGTTACTTTTGATTGATTATTTTTTTGACTCATTTACGTTAATAGTCTACATTTCATACCATTTAAGTTTATCAGAATGTATAACATTAAAGAAAAAAAATATTTTTGTTACCTTGTTATCATCTCGAATATTAGAGTTTATTTTCTGTTGTCTAATGTATTTACCCTAATGCTCAAGATTTCCCACTCATGCCCCTCTGCTCGCCATGGGGATAGATGCAGGTGGTGGTGGTGACTGGTGGTGTCACGAACTGTCACGTTGCACCATAACCGTTGTATCATCAATTCAAATTTTTGGTGGTCGCAAAAACATCATGAATTAACATATGAATTTATTTTACAAACTTATTTAGTTGATTGATACAAAACATTATTACATTCGTTATTCGTTTATAAGCTTTGCCAAAATGACTATACCTATATGTCCACAAACTTTATGACGTGTACGTTCTATTAGATTTACGGTCTACCAGATTTACTAGCGAATCTATTGTGATGTGTGGTCTCCTCTTGCCAATGCTCATCACGAAGACATATTTCTTCAGAAGCTGGTCTCCATATTCGGAATTCAGAAGCTGAGCTAGATGGCGTGTACGTTCAAAGAAACACCAGCACATCCAAATAACAAGAAATTTTGATCAGATACTAGTTCAAAGGGAAACACTACGTTCGTCAGTCCTCCAAAATCTACCATAATTAAAGTGGCACTAGATAACTAAGGCAACAATATCCTCGCCAGCATGGCCAAAACCAACACTACCAATAGGTTCCTTAGTTACAACTTACAAACAAGTGGATACTGTAAAAAACATTCAGGGAACTTAAACTGCTGATTAAGTACAACTGGAGCATCCCTTACAAGGTAATCCAACAGATATTTCAGGGTGATGTCTCAGATAAGCAAACCCTCCTAGTTGCCAGTTCAAGCAGCCTTCAATCTTCAAGACGGCACTAGAAATTGAAGTTCATAACACAAAATCAGTTCATTGAACAAAACCAAGAAACAACAGTGCGGGATCAAAGCTCACGACTAAAGATAACGAGAGTAATACGTACTGTATGTCGAAGTGTCGATCTGCTCAGGCAGCTCCTTTATGTCAACCTCAAACCTTTCTTGCACCTTCAAATAATATATAGGTGAAATTCCAGTTAGGCTGCGCTCTGCTGATCATACCAGATAAGTAAAAGAAGTAAATGTATCAGTTAAACAAACCTGATTGAGAACATCAGAGTCAGAGGCAGAAGAAACAAATGTTATTGCAAGCCCCTTGGTACCAAAACGTCCAGCCCTTCCGACCTGTGGAGGTGAATATGTTAGCCAGAGATAATAACACCCACCACAAACAGTAGGGCAGAAGTTATAATTACCCTGTGCAAGTATGTATCAGCAGAATCGGGCATGTCGTAGTTTATGACAATATTGACACGCTCAATATCAATTCCCCTGCCAACTAAATCTGTAGCCACAAGAATCCTTTTGTGTCCTTCCTTGAAGTTCTTATACCGGGTCAACCTATCCAAGCAAATTTATTACATAAAAGATAGGAACAATGGCTGAAAAATGAAAATAAAGCTAATTGCAAATGTAACATAATACTATCAATGTTTTACAAGTCATCAAATCGAGCCGAGTTGCCATGGGTTTGTTTATAATTAGCTGGTTACTAGTTGGATCCATGTTGCGTCGTACCTAGTCAGATGATTAACCGTGCCTAGTTGCGCAACCCATGATCATTCAACTCATCATAAATTCCACTAAAGATCAACTACTAATGATCAAATAACTTCGGAATATCACAAGCACCACAATGCTCATATTATTGTGAAGGATCTTGCTAGTATTCTTGTGGAAGTCATGGGTACCATAATTTTATCTTATACCTAATTCTCAATACTATAAGATATCATTCTATGAACAGAAATCGACAGGATCCATAGCCAATTTCATCATAATCATCACATGGATAACTGTTTAATTGTTCATCACTGAATGAAACATTTTCTGCCAAGTACAATCAGCAAAAAATAACATTAGAATAAGAGGTCAACAACGATCTATGTACAAGCCATTGTTTAGTAAGCAGAGAGGCCAATTTTAAAATCAAACCACGGTAGTCATCAGTAACAATATAATAACAACCAAAAGAAACTAGGAAGCACATACCTCTCCTCCTGTGTCATTCCAGAATGTATGCAGATAGCGGGAAAGTTGCATTCACAGAGAAGCCTGTTAAGTTCTGAAGCTCTACTAACACTTTTAACAAATATCACAATTTGGTTGAAGTCGAGTGCATCTAAGAGATCGTTCAGCTTCCGATTCTTCTCCGCCTCACTTAGTTTTATGTAGTGCTGGAGTCAGGAAAAAAATGTTGACACATTGAACAAAATATAGTTGATTCAGGATGAATAAAAGAAGCACAAGTGGCTAATGGAGACTTCGCAATACCTGAACTAGCCCATGAAGGGTCAGTTTAGCCTCGTCATCAACATAAATTTCCATGGGCTGTAACGTGACAAATGATAGACAAAGATATTAGAATTCTGCCAGCGTTGCAACTCCAAAAGAATGGCATATCAGTTCTCGTTTCAGAATTTTCAGCCTCCTCCAGGAGCTCCAATTATGCACATTGGCACTGCAATTTGCCAAACTGGAGCCAACTAATTTGCAACAGTGCTTGCTATAAGAGTTCCGGTCAGGAGAAAGCTGCTTTGTCTGCCTTTACCATGAAAAGGGTAGGAGAACCAGAAGCAGTTTACTCTGATGCAGCGGAATCAAAAAGTGTGCAGACTACAAACAACTGGAGAAAACCCCCACTGGCCTTATAACTCTATGACATCGAGAAGAGAAACTTCACTTCACTGCAGCCCCACAGAATGTGCACAGATACCAATTGACAAGAATGAGGCCAAGACTTAAGTAGCCAAATAACTCAATCCACCAAAAGCGATCAATATGATCACCAAGTAACCGGCAATCCTACTGATAACAAACTGCGACCTCTCCTATCTATCTATGTACGAGCATAACCACCAGAAGGAAGGAGGGATTTAAATAGGAAGAAGCGCTACTGAAATGAGATAAGCCGCATGACATTACATCTTGCATGAATTTCTTGCAAACAGGACGAATCTCCTTGCTGAGTGTTGCTGAAAACATCATCACTTGCTTCTCGTGGGGTGTCATTTTGAAGATCTCCTGGACATCTCTACGCATGTCTGAAGAATGTAATATGCAAGTTAATATGAGAGCTATGGACTACAAAAAAATAGTGCAAAGTAAAGAACAGGCACTGAAATGAACTATTATAAACATAGAAAAATGGCCGGAAAACAGCAGCCTACCAAGTGAATCAAGCATCTTGTCACATTCATCAAGAATGAAATGCCTAACATTCTTCAATGGAAGGTCCTTGTCTCTAGCCAGAGCTAGGATCCTTCCAGGTGTGCCAACCACAATATGAGGGCAGTCATTCTTCAGTAAATCCTTGTGGTTTTTTATGTGAACCCCACCATAGAAGACAGCAACTTTTGTTTCTGACAGGTACTTGCTAAACCTCTCGAATTCATGGCAAATCTACAAAGTAGAAAGACAATTAGTATCAGCAGCCATATTTGACATTGATAGAATAAAAACGAGAAAACATTCGTATGCAAACCTGGTAAGCCAATTCCCTTGTATGGCATAAAACAAGAGCAGCTACTTGACCAGCAACCGGATCAATCTGCTGGAGAGTTGAGAGGACAAAAACAGCAGTCTTGCCCATCCCAGATTTTGCTTGGCAGATGACATCCATTCCGAGAATGGCTTGAGGGATGCATTCATGTTGCACTGATGTGGAGCCAAACAAAATTGGAGTAGCACCCCAGTGAGAAATAGTTAACCTTCTGGACCCGTTAATGGAAAGTTTTACCATATACTCTCCCCCAACAGAAAATGTCAGAAGAAATTATACCTGCACATCAGCAAAACAGGAAACTTATGGTTACAACAGGACATCCTAACAGATAACATATTCAAAGGCAGATGATTGAATTTGATTATATACTAGAATAATTGGACCATCAATAAAATTTCTTGTTATTGCACAGTTTATTTTATTTGCATTTATCCTCCTTCATACAAGCACGTTTTGTTCTTTTGGGGTCAACTATTCTTACAAGAAAATCCAATATAACAACCTAGTGCATAAGTGCTTTGATGCCAAGGACATGAATCATATAGATCCAGTATCTCAGCTAACAGAATTAACACAGAAATAGCACCTCACAGGGAAGCGAACAACAAATGAAACAAGTGATTCTTATTGTGTCTTTCATTTGCTGTGGAATGTGACAATAACGTTAGTGGTCCAAAGAGTGGCACTTCAGCCCAAAGTTTCACGTAGCAAAGCTAAGATGAGCCAGTGATAGGGGGCTACAACAACAAATTTGACGAACACGAGCAAGAAAATTATATGGAAGCAGTTGATGTTTATAGGTTCTCTTTCACTCTCATTTTCATTCAAAAAATGCGGTTTTGACTGAATCTGCATAAGCATTCTTGATAACATGTTAACCAGTAGACTGGTATTAGCTCTGAATCCACAGTAATACGATTAAATTGCCGTCGGTATTGTAGTTACTACTCCAGGTATGAACTATATGTCTAAATATCTGTTAAACGACAAGAAAATTGAGATAAAGGAGTTCATGGGACCCTATGATTTATGTGGATTCAATTCAGAGGCCTCAGTCTAATAGGAATAAACAAGAAAGAAGAGCTTGCCTTCGGAAGGATGCTCAAACCCGCAGTCCTGGATGGCGCGGAGCAGCTCTGGCTTGAGCAGGAAGTCCCTGAACCCCGAGCTGTGGATTCCGACGTACCCCCTGTCCAAACACCACGAACCGTACCAGGTCAGATCAGATCGCTCGACCACGAACCCTAGCCAGAAAAGCAGCAGCAAGAAGCATCGACTGGCACGCACTTCTTGACGACGTCAACCGAGGCGTTGGCGGCCGCGCCGTCGACGACGTTCTCCACCTCCTCGTCGTAGTCGACGAGATCCTCCTCGTACACCTCGGCGTCCTTGGCTTCTCCCATCTTGGCTGCTGCTGAAGACAATGGTGAGCTCGCGTATTAAGCACCACACGAGGAAGAACCCACGCGAATCCAACCAAGCTAGTAGAAGCCACCACAAATCACTCACCTCGAGATCTCTGATGCGGAGGGGGGAAAGAACCGTGGGTGGATTTGGAGCGGAGGCGGCTGCAAAGAGAGAAGTCAGATGGCAGAGTTCACGGGTGCAATGGAGAAGGTCAAACGCGGACGGTGTTGGATTTGGGATCTAGGGTTCTTGCCTCTGGCAGCTTCGGTGACTTGCGTATTTTTAACCAAATCTGACCGTTTTCTCGAACTAAAGACGCAAATGGCCGCTCGGCAAAACTATTTCCAAATCTGACCCCTCGGGTCGGCGCCAACGCAAACGGCGCCGACGTTATGCAGTTCGGCGCCAGGCCAAACCGTCGCCGAAGCCGGGTCGGCGCCAATAGCAATGGCGCCGACCTCTTTGGCTGGTCTAGTGCCAGTTTTGGTTGGCGCCGACCTGCACGATGTCGGCTCCATCTGCGTTGGCACCGACCCGAGGGGCCAGATTTGCAATTAGTTCTCAGGAAGGGCCAGATACGCTGTTAGTTCTGAAAAAGGGCCATATTTGGCAAAAAATATGTGACTTGCGATGCACAAGTCACCGAGCAACTTGGACGAATCCTGTCCCTCCATTTCAGATCCAATGGACAAGATTTAACCAAATCTGAAACTAAAAAATAAAACTTCTCAGAAAAAATCGAAAAAATTCCAGTACAACAGAAATGTTTCGTTTTTTCTTTTTTCTGAAAGTTTCATCCTGTTTGGATTGATGGTTTGCATATAACTTGTGTTTTATGTTTTAATCTAAAAAAAACTACGTATTCCCAAACCAAATAAAATACAAAATTCACAGAATAATTATCGAATCATTTCTGTTGTACTGGAATTTTTTGATTTTTTTGAGAAGTTTTATTTTTTAGTCTCAGATTTGGGTGAATCTTGTCCGTTGGATCTAAAATGGATGGACAAGATGCGCCCAAGTCGCTCGGTGACTTGTGCATTACAAGTCACCGAAGCTGAGTCCGCGGCGTAGGGCCTGCTGGGTTTGGGACGGATGCGAGTGCGAGTCGAAGGGGGGAGCGGATTTGTGGCTCTGGCGGTCTGGCCTGTTGGGTTGGAAAGGGCAAGGCCACGATGCGCGTTGCAGTGGAGCCTGAACGACACGTGGACAACCCGATTTATTCGGTCTAATTCTTTTTTGTTTTGTTGAAAAATCTGTTTCTGAGAAATCCAAACCGAATCAGGCGTTAGATATTTTGGAGAGTGTGATCTCAGCTCATGAAATTATTCATGGTGTAGTAAGGAATAGTCAATCTCGATTTTGAGAAAACTTATGAGGACATTTACAATGTTAGAGAAGGCGACATGGTTTTGAATATCTCGTTGAGGCCAAACGGAGGTGATAACGGATTGTCAGTCGGTTTTGCGATTGAGATATTAACATTTAGACATCAGAACACGTATGCATGCCGACGCAATCGCGCCAAATTCTGATGGAGTACATTGTGCAAAATCTTTTAGAAGCTGATCGATGTGTCTTGGCAACTTATTTCACGAAAATATCATGATGTTTTTAGCATCAAATCTTTAGGTACATAGCGTAGGCTCGTTTAGGGAGCTAGCCGGCTGCGTTGGGGAGTTGGCGGCGCGGCCGGAGTGGCTTTTTGCGGCGGTGGTCTTCCTCTTCGGTGGTGGAGTTCTGTGGAGCTCCGCTGCAATCTACCGCCTTCCTCGTGCTCGTGGCTCTTCGGAGCGCTGTTGCGCGTCAATCCCTCGTCGGAGGCCGAGAGGCAGCGGCTCCGGGTGTTTGAAGTTGTTGAAGGAGATGGTGGTGGTACAAGACGGCGACGTCGACGGAGCAAGGTGGAGGCTCTCCGCAGCTGAGGACCGACGACTTCCCGTCCGCAGAGGGGCTTCTCCCGATCCAAGGCTTGAGAGGAGAAGTAGCGGCGGAGCGCCATCGGCACGTCCTGGTCGTCGTCAGCGACGACAGGATACAGAAGGATCTGACTGTATTTTTTCTTTGTTTCTGGCTCTTTCTATAAGAATCTTGTTCTAATATCATCAGCTCTTTTACCGCACACAAAAAAACGTGCGCAACTTCGATAGTTTGCTCGCTGGAGATTCAGTACTATGTATGTTGCAACTTTGTCCTTGATAATTGATGTCTACGATTACAAGAGCGTGAAGTAGAATGTCGATAAGATGTGTTGATCTGTAAGACATATTCGTAGCTTCGTTCGAAGATTATTGATCACTATCAATACCAAACTAATCTTAATCGGTGGCCGCTCAACGCCGACTAAGGTGCGGCGCTGGCGCCTAGTGTAATTTCTCGAGGCTGCAAGAAGATTATGTCCGACGTGCGGGTAAACATAAAGAAGGTTTGTTTAACTGCTAACCAGACCGTTCGTTCAGGGGCGGAGCTAGGCTAAGACCGACCATGGTGCACTTAATCATGCAGTACCTCTGTGCTATTGTGTTTTGCATCATCATGGTGCACAAAACGTAGATTAAGGTGGTGCACAAGCTAGTTTTTGAGTTTTTTTTTTTGAAATTTTTCCCCACATATATTAGGTCAGCAAGCCGCCTCATTAAAACCCTGCCAGTCCCTTTCGATACCCTGGTTAGGAAAAGAGTGCGTCTGAAACTTGCCGCCTTTAAGCATCAATCACAGTTACATCATTAGCTATTACAGGTATGAGAAAATCCGGAGGTACACCATGCCAGACACCCTGGATAACCTCACTAAACTTAGCTAAAGCATTGCTACCAAATTTGCCTCCCTAGGGCAATGCTGAAATCTGACACGTGCAAAACTTCGGCAGAGGAATGTGCATTCCTCGTAAATTGATGCCGCAGCTCCCAGAGAATTGCCACCATCTTGCATGATGTCCACAACCTCCATACAGTCTGCTTCAACTAGCAAATTGTTGCATCCCAAGTCTCCCACGAGAACCAACCCGTCTCGCAAAGCGCACGCCTCAGCTGTGGCAACATCCTCCACATTCTGAAGGCTTCGCCTACTCCCAGCTACAAAGGACCCCAAGTGATCACGGATTACAGCACCTGTCCCACCAGTGCCGGTGTCCACATCGAATGCTGCATCCATATTAACTTTAACAAAATCTGCAGGGGGTTTCCGCCATCCATGTCGATGTATCGGTGCAGCGCCTACCTTCTTGATGCGCTTGTAGTTCAGGGACAAAGCGATGACAGACTGAGCCGTTATCGCCAGCGTTTGGATTGCTTCGCTGTGTGTCATCTTCCTCCGTTCCCACCACAAGTACCAGCAAGCAACGGCGGCCAGATCACAGGTTCTAACCTCAGGAATGAAAGGCATCACCGCTGTGTCCAGTAGCAATGTCTCCAGGATCGTGTTGCCCTGCAATTCTAACACAGACGCCTTGTCGAGAGTAGGCAGCATGCCCATTCTGATACGGCACAACTAGTGTAGTCGACGCCGCAGTTGTTTCCCAATCTTTCACGGTACAAAACAATCAGTTGAAAATTGTATTTCCAATTAAGCAACAACTCTCCGATGCTAACAAGCTAGCTTCCCTCCTTCCAGTACTAATCTCACATGGAACAGCAGTACGAGTTCCCAATGTATAGGAACAAGAAAGAAAACAACACGATTAGGTTTAGTAGATGCAAACCTAATTAAACAACACGTGCACCCGGCCGGAAGTACGTGGATGGTTCTCACAGAACCAGCAGCAAAACTAGAACCGATCGGCTCCAATTCACTCACCAAAGAACACGAACCCTCGATGGGATCCTCAACTCGAACATCAGATTGGCCGCCGTATAAACATGGCGATTTTCTGTATATCTTAACTATATCTTAACACGGAAATATCTTGTCTCACCCTAAAACATGACCAGTTGGTCCTATTTATAGTGCATGCAAGCACCAGACTCACAAACCGATTAGAACTCTAATTTATATTGGACCCTAATTAAACTGACTCGGTAGCAAAACTAGGCCGGCCAAACAGCTAGCCCTTTTACATCTGATCGACACAAAGCCCAAATAAACAAAGCACGATACTAGAGCTGGTGCTAGGAACGTACGCAAATCTACTCAGGCTAGATAACTTAATCAAATATACTCCACGCTTGTAGTTTTGGCGGAAACTTGCATGGTGTTCTGAATGTTGGCTTGACCTCTTGCTTAGGCACAATCTGCACTGAAATCGTACCAATAAGAACAGAGGTACTGCCTCCACCTTGCTCCAACTTTCCCACCTCATCGGCATGAGAAATAATCTACCGTCTAGCTGGTACCACATACCTCGCAGCCTTCATAGAATTATCAGTGGTAGTACGATCTGCATCATCCTCCCTCCCTTGAAAAGAAACCGTCCTCGGTTTTAACCTACGCCTTGTAGAATTTTTCTTGAACACCTCGATAGTATACTTTATATCCTTTGCATCTTTGGGAAGAAGAGCATAAAACTCACCCTTATGCATAAATGTGTACCTGTTCGTGCGTCCATGGTGAAGTGCGTTGACATCGTGTTGCCACGGACGTCCCAATAATAGATGACAAACATGCAATGGTAGAACGTCACACTCCACTTTATCCACATAGCCATCCACGGAAAAAGGAACTTTCACTCTATGGGTGACCTTTAACTTGCCCACACCATTTATCCACTGCATATAATATGGCTTCGGGTGCTCCCATGTAGGCAAGGAAAGAGACTCAACCACGTCCTTGCTAATCATGTTGCTTGCACTACCACCATCAACAATTAGCTTGCATATTTCTCCCTTAATAGTACATGCAGTTTGAAAAATGCTGCGCCGCTGTCCCGGTTCAACGATGACCTTGTCATTGCGTTCCACCTTATGCGCCATCAAACTCGGCACATTAAGTTCAGGCCAACAATCGACGGCATTGCTAGCATCCTTATCAGTAGCATCTTCTAATGGAGGCATCTCATCTTCAGATTCTGAAATATATGCATTATCAACAAGCAAAATTTTCTTCTGATTCGGACACTCACGCATCATGTGACCTCGCCCCCCACACTTATGACAAATAATGTGACTATGATGAGACATGCCTGATGCAGCTTGAGAAACCTCCGTGGGTGCAGCAGCCATCTTGCTATGTTCAATGCTTGCCGGCTTGTAGGAACCGGTTGGTTTAGCACTAAACGCGTCATCAACATGAGAAACCGCACACCGTCCACTGCTATAACCTGTACGAATACTTGCAGATTGCTTCTCATGACACCACCGTTCAGCACGCTCAGCTTGATGAATCAACTCATGAATATCATTGTATTGCATCAAATCAACACGGTCACGAATATCTTCATTCAATCCCTCAAACAGCCGTACCATGGTTGCCTCCGCAGACTCACGTACCGCTGTCTGTATCATTAATGTTTACATCTCCTTATAGTACTCATCAACAGTTTTTGCGCCTTGCACAAGGCGACGCAGTTTACTATGAAGTTGACGAGTGTAACTAGCAGGCACAAATTTGTCCCTCATAACACGCTTCATGTCAACCCATGTTGCAGCGCGCTCCCCATTGCGGTTCAGATTATCCCACCAAACAAGAGCATATTCTGTAAATTCCGAGGATGCAACACGAACCTTCTTTTCTTCAGAAAAATTGTGGTTGTCAAAAATTTGATTGACACGCATCTCCCACTCTAAATATTTCTCCGGATCAGAACGTCCCGAGAACTCCGGTACAGTGATCTCTATGCGTCCAATACCATCATCCTCCCGAGCAGCTTCACCACCTGGGTTGCACCGCAGAGCAACACCATGGCAACCCTCAAGACCTCGTCGTGGTCGGGGCTGCTGGCCGGCACGAGCATCCGACAAATCAGAAACATCAGCATCAGAGTGGCCTTGGCTGCGCAGCGGCGACCGGGACTGCCGGCGTGGTGCATCTCTTGCCTCGAGACGTTGAACAACCGCGGTCAACTGATTAAGGCTCTCGTTAACCACTCTTAAACTGTCATCCCGCTGGCGATCACTTGTCGTCAAACGCACATTAAGCCTGTCCTCAACACCCGCAATATTTGTAGACAAATCCACAACTTTTACACGGAGCTTTTTATTGGCGTCTTTGATTGACATCAAGTGGATACGCAAATCTTCAGTTATTTCTTGACTCAAAGGAATTTTCGCTTCGTCAATATCAGAATTCTCATGATTTGACATGTTGGCAAACTAACAAGATCAACCAAACAATAGCTGAGAGAGAAAGAAAAAATCTGCACCATGAACAAGCCTGCTCTGATACCAAGATGATACGGCACAACTAGTGTAGTCGACGCCGCAGTTGTTTCCCAATCTTTCACGGTACAAAACAATCAGTTGAAAATTGTATTTCCAATTAAGCAAAAACTCTCCGATGCTAACAAGCTAGCTTCCCTCCTTTCAGTACTAATCTCACATTTTAGATAAAGAATGTATATTAATATCGCGGAGATACAAATTACACCCAGCCTCTGCAACAACGCAACAACCAGAGCTGTTACGGCTGAACACAGCCGAAAGACAATAAGAAGAAATAAAAAGAAAAGTCCCGCTACAGAGTTACAGTCATTGCAGCAGCCGCACAACCACCACCAAGACACCACCTGATGTCCAAATCTTCAAAAGCAACGTCTTCATGAAGAACAGTGTCAGGCACAACCAATTAAGGCTAGACCTTGGATTTTCACCCTGAAGATAATAGTCCCCGCTCTTAAAACAATGTCTTCAGCAATAGCATTGCCAGACACAACCAATTAAGGCCAGCCCTTGGATTTTCACCCTGAAAGGTAGAACGTTGAACTTCACCTGTGATGTTGCCCCACTAACATACCGCTGCTCCGCCTCCTGCAACTCCAAACAAGTTCCTCATCGACGCAAAGCCTCCAATCGCCATTTGCTAGTCCTTTAATCTCAGCTTTCATGACATTCCCCGCCTCTGACTACACCATGGATTTGCCCATGATGGCACAGAAGCAGAGCTTCACGCCGCTCCCTCCGGCGCGACCGAATCCCTCCGATCCAGCAATCTCTAGGAATTAGCCCATGAAAGATCACCGGCGGAGCCTTCCGAAACTCGACACTCTTGCCAGATCAAGGTACCGGCGTCAAGTAGATCTTCGTCTTCTCGTGCTTTGGAACCCTAGGACCACCGCCTTTATTCAGGCCGAGCCCCCACGCAATCGACCATCACGGGATTAGATGGGGAATCAACCACATCCAGCCCTAGCAGTCCATCTTCGGCGAAGAAGAAGGCCGCCACCAACAACCATATCCTCATGCCGGCGTTGGCCGAGCCCAGAGGCTGCGTGGTCGACGGATCGGAGGCAGCCGGCCGAATCAGCCCGTCTGCCCAATGGGTAGATCAGGCACGCTCCGCCTGATGCCGCCGTCCTCGCGCAGCCCCTTGGCCGCCGTCGTCCCGCGCCACTGCCGTGGATCGGCCGAGAAAGGGGCGCCTCCCCTTCGGCGTGATTCCGGCCGAGGAAGTGCCGCCGCCGCCGCCACACCACAGGGACGAAGCCCTACGAAGCCTCGGGCGACGGCGGCAGAAGGAGAGGTTCGAGAAGGGGGGACGGAAGGCGGCGACGGGAGACTCCCCGGTGCGGCGCGGCGCCGCCGCACGGGGAAGGAGGTTAGGTCACGGGGGTATAGGAACAAGAAAGAAAACAACACGATTAGGTTTAGCAGATGCAAACCTAATTAAACAACACGCGCACCCGGCCGGAAGTACGTGGATGGTTCTCACAGAACCAGCAGCAAAACTAGAACCGATCGGCTCCAATTCACTCGCCAAAGAAATCTCACATGGAACAGCAGCAGTACTAGTTCCCAATGTATAGGAACAAGAAAGAAAACAGCACGATTAGGTTTAGCAGATGCAAACCTAATTAAACAATACGCGCACCCGGCCGGAAGTACGTGGATGGTTCTCACAGAACCAGCAGCAAAACTAGAACAGATCGGCTCCAATTCACTCGCCAAAGAACACGAACCCTCGATGGGATCCTCAACTCGAACATCAGGTTGGCCGCCGTACAAACATGGCGATTTTCTGTATATCTTAACACGGAAATATCTTGTCTCACCCTAAAACATGACCAGTTGGTCCTATTTATAGTGCATGCAAGCACCGGACTCACAAACCGATTAGAACTCTAATTTATATTGGACCCTAATTAAACTGACTCGGTAGCAAAACTAAGCCGGCCAAACAGCTAGCCCTTTTACATCTGATCGACACAAAGCCCAAATAAACAAAGCACGATACTAGAGCTGGTGCTAGGAACGTACGCAAATCTACTCAGGCTAGATAACTTAATCAAATATACTCCACGCTTGTAGTTTTGGCAGAAACTTGCATGGTGTTCTGAATGTTGGCTTGACCTCTTGCTTAGGCACAATCTGCACTGAAATCGTACCAATAAGAACAGAGGTACTGCCTCCACCTTGCTCCAACTTTCCCACCTCATCGGCATGAGAAATAATCTGCCGTCTAGCTGGTACCACATACCTCGCAACCTTCATAGAATTATCAGTGGTAGTACGATATGCATCACATTCTGTCCCAAACCTCCCTTGCTCTCACACATTTGAAAAAAGCATGGGAGACACTCTCACAATCAATGTTGCACAAGGGACATTGGCTCGAAATTGGGATATGTCGATTAGCCAGCTATTCCGTTGCACGGAATAGCTCCAAGTAGCGCACGCCAGCTATGGATTTTAACTTTCGCTGGAGCTTCCAAATTCCACAAAGATTTCCAGACAGGGTTGGCCGCTGAGGTGTCGTAGGGTCTTGTTCTCCTTAGCTTCCGTCCATGCTGGGCATCCCACTCAACATGATATGCAGACTTTACTGAATGGCATCCATTTTTATTAAAATGCCATGCAGGGAAGTCATGCATCATGCCCACAGCAAGAGGTATCCGCAGTATCCTCTCAACATCACCATCCCAAAACATCTCTCTAATGAAATCCTCTCTCCAATTTTCAGTTTCAGAATCAATCAGCTCAGAAACCCTCGTTAAAAGACTGTTGCCCCTACGGGTCATTATTTTCCGAGATGGGCTTGTGGGAATCCAGCAGTCATCCCAAATTTTGATGTTCTCGCCATCTCCTACTCTCCAGATATGCCCTTTTTTAAACGTCTGGATTCCAGACCATATACTCTTCCAGGTATAGGAGCTACCTTTTTTCAGTTCAGCATTCAGAAGGTCACCTGAGGGATAATATTTTGCCCGAAGAACTTGAGCACACAAGGAGTCCGGTTCAGATAAAAGCCTCCAAACCTGTTTAGATAACATAGCAAGATTAAAGCACTCAAGATCTCGAAACCCCATACCACCCTTCATCTTCGGGATACACATTTTCCACCAAGTGAACCAGTGCATATGTTTCTGTTGGTCATCATCTCCCCATCAGAACTGGGACATTGCTGAGATTATCCCTTTACAGATCTGTTTGGGTAGCTTGAAAACCGACATAGCGTACACCGGAATAGCTTGAATAACGGCCTTGATAAGAGTCTCCTTCCCGCCAAACGATAACATTTTTTCCCTCCAGCCACTAAGCATCTTAATAGCTCTGTCAATAAGATGTTGAAAGCAGTCTGTCCTGTCCACCCCCACAAGAGGTGGGAGCCCAAGATATTTATCTGTAATTGCCTCCGTCATGATGTCCAGAATGGTGCACACCTCAACCTTCCTGTCAATGTTAGTGCATGGACTAAAGAAAATGCTGGATTTAGCCATACTAACAAGCTGGCCAGACGAGGCACAATAATCATCCATCGCTCGTTTCAAGCTGAGCGCATTAGAACTATCTTCTTTCATCAAGATCAGTGAGTCATCAGCGAATAAAAGGTGAGAAATAGATGGGCCATTTCGACAAACCTTTACCCCTTGAAGATTGCCATGTTCCTCTTCATACGAAATTAGACTTGTTAGGCCTTCCGCGCAAAGGAGGAATAAATATGGGGACAAAGGATCCCCTTGTCGGAGACCACGTGAAGGAGTAAAGAAATCTGACAAGGAATTGTTCAAACGTACTTGATACCGGACATAGGTAACACATGCCATGATTAGATCAACCCAACTCTCAAGAAAACCCAGTTCATCATGATTAATTTCAGAAAGTTCCACTCCACTCTGTCGTAAGCTTTGTGCATGTCTAGTTTTACAGCACAAGTTCCGAAGCTTCCGACTCTCCTATTCTTGATCGCATGGTAGCTCTCAAATGCCACAAGAAAATTATCAGAAATTAGCCTTCCCGGGACAAATGCGTTTTGCATGGGAGATGTAATATCAGGAAGAAAAACCTTCAACCTTGCCGCCAAGAGCTTAGATATTACCTTATAAACAACGTTGCAAAGGCTAATAGGTCTGAACTGAGACATACTCTCCGGGTTTTTGATTTTCGGGATGAGAACAATTGTTGTGTCATTCCAACTTTCTGGGATCTTTTTTGAGTTAATAGCCAGCAAAACTTCATCAGTGAGATCCTCTTGAATCAACCGCCAATATTTTTTGTAAAAAATCGCATGCAGCCCATCTGGCCGAGGGGCCTTCAAATCCCCAATATTGAATAAGGCCTTTTTAACCTCCTCCCGCGTGCATTGCATTAATCATCTCATAAACAAAGAATCCACCATAACAATTACATAATAATGTTGTAACCATGTCGGGCATCACATACGATCCACAAAAATGATAGCACATATACAGACCACTCATGGTCCATATGGTGGACTTGTCCTTTTTCATGGTGGAGACTGAAGAGGAGGTGATGACGGCGGAGGAGATGCGATTAGGTGATTCCAGCAGCGTTCCCCCTCTAGTTCTCCTCCGGGGAACCCTTTGTTTTCTTTGTCTCTCTTGGGATCCGTCCGAATAAATTTTTTCGAGAGTGCATATAGATTGTTTTAGGATAAACACAAAGGAGTTGACACAAAAATTAATGAAATCGGACCCCAAGGGGAGTACGTCTCTCCTTACCGTGCATGTAGGGGGGGGGGGGGGGGGTGGGGAGAGAATACTCTTCGCCCCTCCCCTGTCAAATTGTAAATCGAATCCAGAGCCAAATCAACATCACACATAGAATAGAAATCAATCAAAACTGGTCGAAGCGTCGAACTAACCCTGCGATTTGGACACTTGAAATAGATCCGGCTTGGGTTCAGAACCGAACGCGACACTCGACGAATCGCGTTTCTACAACGGCAACAAACACACTTCACAAGCGGCAGATCTGACCCGGTCCCGACGGGGCAGGAGGAGAACGCCATCGATCTCCCCGATGAACTCATGCTATTGGCCTTGGAGGACACGAGTGCGGAGTACAAACAAGTTGGAGCACAGGAACAAGTGCGAATCGACAGTCTTTTATAATATCTAATATAGTCCTAAAAAAAGAATTTTTTATATGCAACCTCGCCAACGGTTGTATATAAATGTCCGATGCCATTGATGGACATATTGCACACGGAGTGACAGGAACCTCCGTTAGCACTATATTGGCAACGGTTAAAAATTCGCGACCGTTGCCTATGAATGACGGGATGCGGGCCAGCTTGCCTGGCGGGGCGGCTTTTCTCACGCGGAAAGCTCGATTTTTCGCTGCCTAACTCGTGTCGTTTCCATAAAAAGGTATCCGATGTGTCATTCTGTACTAGTGTGTGTATGCCTGCCACGACAAAGTTGAGCTATTCTCGCCTATTCGGGTGGACGACTCAAGCGCTTCTTGAAGAACTTTGAAATTGTTTCAATTTGTGTCTATTAGGTCTAATGTGTTGTTTTACCACAGATTTTTTTCCGTGTAAAATAGGGACTTTATTAAGCAGGAAGGGTTACACTTCGGTCAAGTTCTAGGATCTGAAGAACATCATCAGGCCCAGAGCCTAACCATGTATCATTGCAGCGATCTATTCTTGCAAAATTTGCAAGAAAGTGACTAGCCCTAACCTGCGATCGTTCCACCTTTACAAAGACACACTCACGATTTTGAACAGATAAAGATCTAATCTCAGAAACCCAATGTAGAAAGGGTGATCTGTCTTGCATTGTAGACTTCATAGCAGCAATTAGCTGGGACCAATCAGATTCAACGATAATTGGGAGCTGGCTGTGACGGAGGGAAAGATCGAGGCCCTCCCAACACTATATGCATGCATGATATAAAAGTTGGAGCTCCATAGATCTTTGGTACATGGCTTTTTCGGGGATTATTTGTTATTCGTGTCTGGGTTTGGGCTTCTTCAGTCTTGTTATTTTATCAAGAAAATTAGATAGCTCACTTAATATTTTTGTAATCAGAAGGTACGGTCCGATCCGATCTCAAGTCGACGTTCTCATCGCCATGTATCCATGTCCCCTTCTACGTCCGTCGACCCCTCGCCCGACTCGGACCTCGCGCGCAATACGCAACGGGGACACTCTCCAGCTAGCCTAGGGTTCGTGGGAGGGCGAAAGCAATCAACCTTCGGGCTTTCGGCCCGGCGCTTCGCATCGCTATCTCCCCCTCGGCGCTCTCCGCGTCCGGTCGTGAGTCTGCTACAGTTCGCTTCCGCCGTGAAACCCTCATATCATCGCCTCAAGCGTGCTGCTCGATCGTGGCCTCCCACGATTCCTATATAAGTAGTCCCTTCCTCCCCCAAGGCCTTCGACGAAAGTTGAGCTATTCTCGCGATCGATAGTTCTCGCCGCCACCTCCTCGAGGACGATGGATTCCGACGACGAATATGGTACGCGATTTTGCTGCGAATTTAGCAGTTTGTGGTAGTCAATTAGTTTGGTCCTCTAGTCGGAGGTATGCGGGAGTTCTCTAACGGACAACTACCTGTTTTTGTCGAGGTTCTAGAAGATGAACCTGTCGAGGTCGATCTGCAGTCCACGGGGAGGCTCAGGAGTCTTATGACAGAGTGGACGGACGACGACGACGAGGAAGGTCAGATTGTTGCCACCATTTCTCCACTATGTGAACTTACCCCGATCGACGATTTACCTACTTGTGCGGCTATTTACTATAAGGAGATCGAGTTTTCGGCCATCCTGTTTTCCTTCCTTAGTTGTTCGTTTCAATGTTAAGATACCCTATTCAATTGTATCTGCGGTAGCTACAGATATTTTCTACTAGAATCGTCTGTGATTTTTGTAGGAGTAGCACTTAATTGGATAAATTGCTTGCAGCTACAAGACCAGTGGAGTCCACCCTAGCTGACGATGACAACATGCTGCAGGATGTAGCCGAGGAGAACCATCTAGGTGCGTAGCTGCTTCTGAATCTGTTTCACTTAGCTTATATACCTCTCTGATTGCGGGAATTAGCTGCTCGATTTTCTATCTAACTAATCCGATTTTGCTGCAATGCGGCATTTCCTCGATCAGATCATGATGCTGTGATGAACCTTCCTGGGTTCGAGGAAGGTGCCCTGCTGTCGGCCCTGGGTCACCTGATTGAGCACAAGAAAATGGGCATAACTTTCGCACAGATGACTGAGAAGCGACGTCTGCGCTGGGTCAAGTCTTTTCTAGCGAAGCACTATTACAACTAGGACATTTAGATATCCAACTATTAGGAGTATGAAAAGTGTAGGAATAGGAAATTCATAAGAATGGAATGACATGTCTAAGGGAATCCTATGAGAAGATAAAGTTCCTTTGATTGGATGAAGTAAATTTTTCATGAGGTCTAACCTCATGTTATTTTCCTATGAAGTTTGCACTACAAGATTCTTATGGTAATTTTTCCGTAGGACATGATCCTATGAATCAAACGGCTGCCGAAGGAAAAAAATACTATAGGATTCCAATCGTACCAAATCCTTTAAAAATTCTTTGAATCAAAGGAGCCCTGAATATGTAGCGCATGTTTGAGTTCCTCCTTTGCTTACATCATTGTTCGCTCAAACATAAATGTGTGCAAATGGTAGGAAGATCAAGTAGTATACCATACTTGATAGTGGTACATAAACACCGGTAAAAAGGAAGATTCACCTTTGTACTCAGTGGCGGACCTTCCATATAGTACTCCCATTTTAGAAGAATTTTTAAGAATTCTTTAGGCTTAAATTTCAAAGATTACCCAAACTTCAAGTAGAGTTTACCTTCTTAACCCCCACAACTCCACTTGCCCCCTCAACAATCTCCATCAAGATCCACTACCGGTCAAGGAACATACTTGTTTTATGCCCAAATTCATCTAAACTTATCAACGGTCCCTGAACGGAAAATCACATAAAGACATAGCAACATGTAGAGCAGGTACACACCCGATCCATGCCATTATCATGGGTCTACCAGGTGGACGCATGGAAGTTCATTTCCCTACCAAAATGGTTTTTTAATGTCAACATAATTAACAGAATAACCATGTGCTTAAACTATTAGAAAGTGCATAGGCACGGTCGGAGAGAAGCATAATTGGATGGAGACCCTAGAAGGAAAAAGTGAAAATAGATGTTTTCTATTTACTTGAGTCATTAGAAAATCCGTACTACGAAGAGGGGGTCCGCTTCAGAAGCTATGGGTGGAATCAAATGTGCACAAACCTAAATTTAGCACCCACTAACCTTCCCATGCATGGTTGAGAGAACCTACTCCTTTATCCTGGTGTGATATGTGCTACAAGCCCGGATGTTCCAGCACCTGTCCCGAATGTTCGTTGATCCTTTAAATTGTTATAAGAAAATAAAATAAAATTTGTAGTCGTGTATCCACCTCCTCCCCTCTACTCGATCTTTTTGATCCTTTGAACGTTGATGGCTATGCGCCATCCACGCTAGCATCGGCGGGGCAAGGACGGTGGGGCACTGGTGACAGAGGCAACAATCTGGCTCCCAGTGCCACTGCGCCGGCGACAGACCACGCAGCTGCCATTGTAACAACGTAATACTTCATGGTGGGAGAGCTCGAGAAGAAGAAGGCTTAGAGAGAGCAATGTGAGCGAGAGAAGAGAGCTGGAGTAACAAGAAGGCAGGGTCTATTCTAGTTTTTAGTGTCGGAGCTTTTCTAGGGCCAAAGAGGACATGCCCCTTCCACCCCACAATGAAAAATATTTCAGAATGTCTTTGTTATTGTGCTTGAATTTTTGCCCACTCAACTCCGTTCCCCCCTCAACAGTGTCCGTCAAGCTCCGGTGCTGCAGGTACTTGTAGCGGCCATGTGATGGCCGTCGAGCCCCCGTTACTGGAGTAAATTACAAGAATCTACCACAATTGGGGCTCTGACAACGAGTCTGTACCAATTGTGGTGATTTTTTCAAGTCAGTACCAACTCTGTGACTAACGACAACAAATCGCACCGATTCCTATCTAAACGCAAATTGACCGCAATCCTGACCAACTGGACCCATTTGTCAGGGATGACATGGCTGTACACGTGGAGCATGAGCTGAGGTGGCCATGGGGCCTACCTGGCAGCCCCCAATCTTTTGCCCCTATCTTCTTCTTCTTCTAGTAGTCATGGCGTTGTATGGATAAGAATATCGGGGTGGCTCCGGCCGTCCGGCGAGACGATGGGGAGGCAGCGCCTTGTCGGGCGAGCCTGTCGGGCGGAGGGCATCCGTGCCGGGACTCTGCACCGGCGTCACCACCTACCTCGCCTCCGCCATCTCGTGCCCCGGTGGTTCCATGGATTCGAGCTCCAACTCCATGGACCCCGGCACGCTGCGGAGGTCGCCGGAGGTGCCACCCCCGATGGAGCCCCCCCCCCCCCCACGATCGCAAGACTCGCCGACGAGGGACGCAGGCGCCGCCTCCGAAGTCGGCTCGAGATCTAGGGCTCTCCTCGCCGTCGCGGGTGGGGCGGAGGCTGGCGGCCGGCTCGCGGGCCACTCCAAGGCGGTGACCGGCCTCGCGGTGCCGGCAGGCTCCGGCGCTGCCGGGAGCACTAGGACCTGCTCGCGCTCGCCCCCGCGCCGCCGAAGGAACTCGTACCCGAAAGGGGACCCGAGCGCGCGGGCCTCCTGGGCTCGTCGGGCCACGCCGCGCCACATGGGGATGCCGCGCACCTGGAGTCGTCGGGACGCCGCTCGATCTCGCTTCCCGGTGCTCCTCCCGCGTGGCCGCCGCTCAAGCTCCCTTCCCAGTGCTCCTCGTCGCCGACGAAGAGGAGTCCGAAGTCGACGGGCATTCGCCGGTGCTGGAGGCGGACGGCCAGAGAAGAAGGGAAGGTGGAGGAGCTCCCATGGACGGTGGTGGAGAAGCTTACTCTCCGCGCAATCCCCTCACCACGGCCGGCCACGCGGGCCGCCGTGCCTCCGTCCTGGAGCTCTGCCGTCAGGGGTTGGTGAATTAGAAACATGAGAGGAAGAAGAGAGGAAAAGGGGAAAATATGGGGCTGACAGTTGGGCCCCACGGCCACCTCAGCTTCATGTCCACGTGTGCTGCCTAGTCAGCCCTGACAGGTGGGACCTCTCGGTCAGTACTGCTATCAAAATGCAGTTAGACTGAAATTAGTGCGATTTGTTATCATTAGTCCCAGAGTTGGTACTGACTTGAAAAAATCACCACAATTGGTACTGACTCGTTGTCAGAGCCCCAATTGTGATAGATCCTTGTAATTTTCTCCCCGTTACTGCCCTCTTTTACTTTATTTTATTGCTTTGTTGAGGGAGTGTTCTGTTCTGCCTCTTGCACGGGTTGTACTTTCCCGGCTCAATAGATACACATGCTGCTCTCCTACATGCTTTCAGAAAGAAGTTCAATTGTTCATAGCACCAGAGAGCGCATTTCATTTTTTTTCACCCCTTGTACTTTTCCCTCTTGATATTTGCACATGCAGCTCTTCTGCATGCTCTTAATTCAACGTTTAGCCTTTTCCCAGCGCGAGCGAGGGCATTTTCATCTCTTAGTTTTCCCTCGGTATTTATTCTATGAAAAAAATCCATCCAGTCAGGGTTATCAGGGTATTGCTGGCTTACACCCAAAATGTAAGGCCAATTTTTTTTTTGAGGTTTACTGCCAATCTTTTTGCCATGAAAAACGCAATTAACCCCTATAATTTTTTTCTATGTGTTTTCAGGTTCATGTGCGGTGTCAGGAAATAATACAAGATGTGTAGACTTTTAAACGCATTATGTGTACCGATTATAAAGGTCTCAACTCGAATTTCCGAAATCATAACGGATCCACAAACCACAATATGCCTCCGTTTATTACAGGTCACGGCACAACCCACAAAACCACGCATGTGGTATGCATGTTGAGCACGCATAGCAATATAGCATGGTGTCTGCTACTGGTGATGCCAAAGCAAAGAAGCTGCTTTTGCTATTTCACAGATGGCTCGACTCAAAAGTGAAAAATCCTTTGTCTTTCAGGCTATCGATAGTCTCCTTGATGCTTGTATCCAGGGGAATCAGCTCCATTCCCAAACTTCTTATCTTGTCCTTTGATACCTGGTAGGTTGGGGTAAATGGCTTGTCATCAGCACACCTGCAGAAAAGAGAAAAAGAAAAACATCAGGAGAACATTTTGTTAAGAGAAAAAGGAAAACATTCCCAAACTGTAGGCATGTCCTGTATGGTGCAAATGAACAGCCTACACAACATTCACTACAATGTCGAGACATGGTAGTAGAACATGTATTAATAAAACATAAGGTGCATGAATTGAACCAAAAGCCAAATATTACTAAGTTTGACCAAATATATACAAGAAATTTTCAACATAAAAATATTGAATAAATACAATATGAAAATATATTTTATGCTGGATCTATATTGATTTGGTATCGTAGATGATGATACTTTTTGTCTATAAATTTGGTCAAACTTAGAGAATGTCAACTTTTGACTAAGTTTATACACATTATATTTTGGAAATAAACTAAGGAAGAAATAACACCCAACACTATATTGTTCTCGATTCGATTCCAATGGGAGTTACTTGAGAAAGTGCTTGCAAAGAAATTTAACTTACTTTTCTGGCACGGGGATCTCAGGATACATTTTATGTATGAGCTCGACAAGTTCCGAGTGGTGAGCAACTCTTTCAACCATGCAATATCTTCCATTTGCTGAAGGAACTTCATATGCAAGAATATGTGCCAGGGCAACATCTTTAACGTTTATCCACCCAAAGGCTACATTAGGGTATGTAGAAGATGATCCTGCAAGAAAATTTGAAGAATTTCTTGTCAAGAATCAAAGAGAAATACCTTATTAAAGTAGACTTGTTTTGGCAAAACCACACTTTTTTCAGACATGAACATTTATTTTGTTTATGTTTTTCCATAGGTCACCCAATATCCATGCTAGATGAAAATATGGCAATGAAGCTCCAAGTTTCAAATAAATGGAAGTAACGCCACAGAGAAACACAAGAATGCACCATAGGCCAGACCCATGCAGACGCAGTAAACAATCAAAATTCGGTAACAACAATCCAAGTCAATTAAACACATTTCTTACCAGATTCATAACATTCACCGTACATGTAATTTGTGACATTATGATACAAACTGTTAGCTAGATGAACAATTAAGAGTGAATCATTACAATATAGCAATATGTCACAGTGCTTAAGTCAGTTCCCAAAATTTAAAGAAACAGAATTCAACATTGCTTGGAATACTTTGAGCTTGTTTGCTGAGATTGTGTTAATGGAAAATAGGGGTATTATCTCAAACAAATGACACCTGTAAAATGGGTGTAGGCATAACAGAGTCCTTCCTTACATACTTACATAGAGTTAACTTAAGAAAAGTTAATTCGTGAAGCCACATACCATTGATTAGCTTTAATATTGCTTCAGCACTAGTATTCAATGTAGGCTGCAACAGGGGACCAATGACCATTGTTGGGTTTATTGTAACTATTTCAAGTCCATTATCTTTTGAGAACTTCCATGCAGCCTCCTCGGCAAGGGTCTTGGATAGCACATACCATTGCTGAAGCAGATGAACATCGATGAGAACAGATGAGAATAACAATGTTGTACCAATCAAGTACGGATTAAAAATGGGAATACAAAAGGAAGTGGAAATAGAATTTTCAGAGATTTTCATTAAAAAAAATGCAAAAAAAATCTAATGTCTACTTTTCAAGTCAGGTAACAAATATTGGAATAACTCTGTTGGAGAGCAGCAATTAGAGCAAAACTTACAGCCGGTATGAGAAATCAAATGCATATCCCATAGAAGAACAATGTACTGAAAATGACAACTTGACAAGTGCAAGTGTCAGTTATATGGTAATAGTAGGGATGAGTATTTATAAGGGCAAGTACAGATTTCAGTTATATAGTAATAGTAGTGAAGTGGATACATGTGGCTTCAACATCTATAATGCACTATGTTATATCCAGCAACATCTTGACTGCCCAATGTGCTGATGCAGAGCTGTTCTGAAATTGCTTAGTAGACAACACAGACTGACAATCTATCACGTAGTGGCATAAGTGTTGACTTAACCAGGTATAATTATTTTTTCGAACACTAACCAAGTATAATATGACACAATAAAGATGGAACAAGATCAACTGACAGTTACTTTCCTCTTATTAAAATTCTCATTATGCATTATGTATTTCGTTGTACTCAACCTACATCCTTGTGTGAAATCACATTACGAATTGCCACTCCAATATAAAAAAATAACCGGAGTTTTATTAGCATATAAAGGCATATTACCTCATTCTTTTCACAGAAGCCTGCATCTGAAAACCATGTCTCATCAACTACTACATCAGGAGTTCTAGGTTTCCCATTGTAGGCAACAGCAGCCATTGATGAAGTTACAATCACTCTTTTAATAGAAGCTTTCTTGCAGGAACGCAGAACATTGAGTGTTCCATTGACTGCTGGGTCAAGTAACTCAGCCTGAAAGACATGCATGTGCATACAAAACATAACTTAGTGCAGACACTTCTAACAGATTACAGAAAAAAATGTTGCATAGAAGAAAAAAAATGGTGTAAAGGTTATATGTTGCAATGATCGGACGGTCCGGATCTCACATTTAAGTGAGACCGAACGTCAGGGGAGACGCCTACCGCACCACAATAAAGATTACTTCTATGGAAGGTCAAGGTCAATATGTGGCATATCCCTAACAAGGTTGCAAAGGAGCTCCTTTGCTGAACATTTAGTTTGCCTATGGAGCTCATTATATTGTTCTTGCTTGGAAATGTTATATTTACAAACTAAACATTGTACAAAAATTTAGCTGCCGCAAACATAAGTCTGCATGCATACAAACCAAACAAATAGGAGGGGCCATGGTGGTAAGGCACTAAGGTGGTTAGTGGACATTTTCAGACAAAAAGTGAACTATAATTGCAGCATACATGGGAAAGGATAGTGCACTGTAAAGTACAGATACCACAAAAGGCGGAAGGACATGTTCAACTCTAGGGTGACATGTAGAAGAAGAATGCATGTGTTCAAGTATAGTGCGGTAATTTAGTTATATATGAATACACTTTTTCCAGGGGTATATATGAATACATTTAATCCCGTGATGCACTAAAACTAGGATGCAAGCGGGGTCCCCCAAATATGTTGACACCTACCTAAAATTGTGCATATCAATGCTCCCGTGATGCAACACACTGAACGAAAAATGTATTGGTGCGAGCATTTGTATCTTGAGATCAACACCAAAACAAACATTGTCTATAATCTGTCACAGAATGACCATGATACTAACCTTGGGATCTTTGACATTGTGATAAAAGGGGGAAGCCGTGTGGAACACACATTCACAACCGCCAATGGCTTCATCAAAAGTGCCTTCCTCTAATAAACTTGCTTTAAACAAGTGCAGTCTATCCTTAGCTCCATCCAGGGCCTGTAGGTGCAATGTTTTCTTTGGGTCGGCTGAAAAAAAAGATCAGTTAGTTAGCATCGCACATGCATGTTAGTATGTTACATAAAGAAAGCATCGTAAAACATTCCAACTAGCACTAGTCAAGTTTCAGTTTATCTTAATTTAGAACTACCACCCAAAAAATAATAAAGAAAAGGGAAAATGACTGTCGCAGACGACATATCGGGCAATACACTAGCAGCACTATCATGAGAACTCAGTTCTGCAGTTTTTATCGAGAAGTAAGAATGCCTGGAAATTGACTCTTTACATTAAATATATAGCTGCAGTGCCGGGGATACCCATCAGTATACTAATTCAGTCAGCAGCTTCTTCGTTGCAGTAAGGCCCTGTTTTTCCTTTCGTTTTGAGATTATAAAGCCAAGGTGTCAAATCCCCAACCAGATCCGGCAATATTTACCTCTATCAACTGATGAACCCTGGCTGACGGGGACAAATTGGACCTACAACGAATTACTTACATACATCGCGTAGCAACCATGGATCCAGCTAGTGAAGGGCCAGAGTGGGTGGGGAGACATGAGAGACGTGGCTGCTCACCGGTGTCCCTGACGGTGGCGCGGACGGTGTAGCCTCGGCCGAGGAGGAGCTTGACGAGCCAGGATGCTATGTACCCCGAGGCGCCGGTGACGCACACGACCTTCCCCGCTCCCACCGCCGCCGCGGAGCTCATCTTGCGCTTCGGCTAGAGAATCGGAACACGAGGGTGCGTTTGGGTATCTCTGCTGCCTGGCGGTCTGGCACCGAGAAATAGTAGGAGGAAAGGAAAGGGGAGTGTGTTGAAGTGGTGGTCGAGATCAGTGGATCAAAACTTCAAAAGTGACATGGCGCGTCAGCGCAGGCGTCAGAGTCACTGCACAAACGTCACGGCAGACGCAACCCTCGTCGGCTGGGACATCATCAAGCCATTTACTGTACGAGTTATCGTGTCACATGTACACGTGTGTTAAGCATAATAACTCATTTGGATCTTTGCTTAAAGAAATAACGGACGCATATTTGTACAGTCCTGTCTCTCGCTCTCCAAACTCCGTTCATGCATCTCTTCTCTACCTTCTCTGTCTCTATCTCGATTTGTTCCTTCGTCAACTCTCCCACCCTTTCGTCAACGCGGTTTTTTTCCTTTCCGGTTTTTCCCGCTATAGTTTATTCCCTACCACATCAATGCCAAATCAGATCTCGCTACGGTAATCAAACGACCAGCATTAAATCTCGGATTTATTTCCTTGTATAACCATTTAATCTAGCACGTAATAGAACATACAATTAATTTATAGATCACGAATAACACACTCCAAAATTAACTACCTGCCATCCGAATAATCTTTATGCCT
Source organism: Poa pratensis (assembly GCA_947311845.1). Taxonomy (NCBI): domain Eukaryota; kingdom Viridiplantae; phylum Streptophyta; class Magnoliopsida; order Poales; family Poaceae; genus Poa; species Poa pratensis. The sequence continues at coordinate 55,198,753 of CAMZMU010000055.1, read as the reverse complement.
TTAGTAACCATCCTGGCCACCCATCGTACCCCCTCCGCAAATACCCCACCCCACGGACAAAAATCTCAGCTCCGGAGTTGGGACTTTCTGGCACCGTCTTTCTCATGACCAAGTTGTCTCGGGAAATTCATCACCAAATAGTCTCCAAGATATGTAGCATAGGCAGATTTATTAGTCTGTAATTCTGGGGAGCTTTAGCATATTGGATGTGTTGTTTCTGACGAGATAACACACTTTTATATACAACACAATACTCATTCCAGCCGATACAGACTTGCATCCCCATTATCACCGCTGACTCAAAATTAAACAATTTAATTTATACTTGCTTCATTGTAGACGTATGCATGAATCTTACTGGATTGTGTGCGATTTGGATCTTACTTAACTGTTTAATTTCCCTCTCCGTCTTGTAACCATATTGTCTCTGCTTTCATTATTTTGAGCTTATAGAAATTACAACGTTTATTAATTTTATCGACTGTTTTATGCGCATGCAGTATGGAGAAAATAGGCCCCGACATGATGATTATCGAAGGAAGTTCGAGACAGTGTCTCGGATACACTGAGGATGGACGACACGGAGGCTAGATGACTACTTCAACTTCATCCACACGAAAGGGCTCCTCAGTTGTAGCGGTAACTGACTCGCTGCCTATAGCTTTGAAACTACGTCTTTTGGTTCCCTCCTCCTAGGTGTGAGACCGCCTCAGATGAGAGATTCTCAACTCCCAAATCCAATTCTCTAGCTTTGTCGATTATTGTGATGCAAGAAGGTTCATATTGGACATTTAATACCCATAGTATGATTTTCAGAATACTAGATGGAATCACATAGCTAGGTAAATCAGTTGTATTTGTGAGAACAAAATATTGTCATCATTTACCATAAAAAAATAATCAGTCACAAGTTTTCATGATAGATGACGTGGTATCGAACACGGCATATGCCACGGGGTGGCTAAGTTAGGTGTGGGAGCAGCGTACTTGTCGTGGGATTATCACGGCAGATGTTACCAGGGGGTAACTTGAGATTGGGGGCGAGGCGACTCTGGTGTTCAGGAGCTGGTCCAGCACTGCGAGGGAGAAGGTTTTTTACCGTTCAGGTCCCCTCGATGGAGGATCCTTACGTCCTACTATAAATCACAATATGATAACAGATTACATGGTGCGCCAATGGCGATGATTGCCGGAGTTTAGATGACTCCGTCGTGGGAGCTCTCTCTCTTGAGCCCTCTCTATTTTATCTATCTTATTCGGCTTGTCTCTCTATGACCTAGGAGCCGGCTTATAAAGACATCCAGGTCTCCTGGTTGTTTACAAGGTAAGGCTGGGTTATACCCGTACTTGGAGTCCTACTCTAACTCGGCTTGTCTTTCGTATCCTCCAAGTCTTGGACTCCGTGACGCGTACTGCCTCCGGGTCTTCTAAAGTCTTCCTTACTTAGCCGGGTTACCGAAAAGCTATCCGGCCCATCAATGTAACCCGGGCCATGGCGATGGTTAGCTGGCCTCGCCCGGCCTCCTGCCTGGCGGGTCATGCTTCCCTCTTCATGGGCCTACCGGGTTATGATTCCCCCCAAAATAGCCCCCAGGTTAACTTGGACGGCGGGTTTGGCGTGCTTCTCCTTTAGCTTCAAGCTTCATTTCAAGTAGAGCCGCCATCCTTGACGTCCGGGTTAACCTCCTGAAAATAAGAAATACTCACAAAAATATACAGACCGGGTTACATTGCATTCTCTTTAGCTAGGCCGGCTCTTCTTGGTGGTACATATCATAACCCGGCCACTGTCCACCGGGTTCATATGCATCCGGATGTCTATTCGACGTTTGATCTTTAAGCATTCAGGTTAACCTCCTGAAATAAGACAAATAAATATTTTAATGGGATAATACCCGGGTTACACTTGCTAGGCCAACTCATTTTGGCGGTCCATTTATAACCTGGCTTTTTCTTGTTTCAGGTTCCTCAGACCCGGATTTTATAGAGCCTACTCATACGAAGGCTGTGCTGAACGATGCTCCAGATTCCTACGATCCGGATTTGATGGAGCCCACTCTCATGGAGGCTGTCTTTCAAGACCCGACATTTGAAGACCCGGCGCAAATACCTCCAATTGGTTCTCAAGAATATTAACTTCGATATTTCTCATGTACATAACATGTAGCCCCCAAGCTCCGAGTTTATCACCTAGCGATAACTTGGTGCTTATGATAGATAGATGAACACTTTGAACCATGTAATCCCCGAGTGTCGGGTTGCATGCCTGCAGCAACCTGGAACTTTTGCATCTTGCACCTCATAGAGAAATTTTAAACTTCAAATACTGTAGCCCCCAAGTGTCGGGTTGCATGTCTGCAGCGGCCTGAGACTTCTTCATTATTTCGAAAAATTTAGCTTTCAAACTGTGTAGCCCCAAGTGACGGGTTGCGTGCCTGCAGCGACCTGGGACTCACGCTTTTTCTTATGTAACCTCGTAGAATTTGAAATAATGTAGCCCCCAAGCGCCGGGTTGTATACCTGCAGCAACTCGGAGCTCATTCTTCAATATTTGTATCACTTAGAAATTGTAGTCCCCAAGTGTCAGTTCTTTCGCCTGCAACAACTCGGGGTCTTCGAATCAATTTACTATAATTAACTCCACTAGGATAATTGTAATATCTGCTCGAACCATCCGCGGCAACTCGTGGATGATCGTGAAATAATGAGAGCCGGCTACTGCCGAGTCGTCGTATGGTGCCTGAAGCCGGCCAGTGGCCGGGTCGTCATTGGCTTATACGCATGCCTTGACTGATAAATTGAGCTGATCATCTCGTCCTTTTTCTTATTGAGCTGCTTTTACTGTACGCCTGGTCATGTAACGGGCCAGCAACATCTAATTTGTTAATTGATTTCCTTCCTTGGCCTTCACGAGAACTTCATAAATGCTTTGGTTTGCATGCATCGGTACTGGCTGCATGATATGCTTGCATACGTGTTTCTTCTCTTGAACCTTGAACTTTGCTTCATACGATCTTGTATGCATAGGTGACGATCGATTTTTTAGCTTCTTATTTCTTCATCATGGCTTTACTCGTACCAACAATAATAGCATCTGGCTTATTTCTTCCTCTTCTTGAATCACTTGATGATCGCCTGAGTCGTCATGCACAGTTTTCGGAAACCGGCCACTATTTCCCTTCTTTTCTCATTTGATTGATTTGCCCGAGTACTAGTAGCACCCGGCTTTATTCTCTTTTCTTGCTGGAAACAAGATTACGTAGTCCTCCTCCTTTGCAAGAAACTTTTCAAACTTAAAAATGCCTCGCTCCATGAGCCGGCGAGTGCAAGCAATTTCTGCCTTTGTCTCGCAAATCGGCCAATTATGAAATCTTAACTCTGAGACTTGACGAAAAACAATAAAGATGACCCTGCTTCTGATGCCGGGTTATAGATTAAACTTGCAAATATTTTCCTATACATAAATTAATATCATTTAATCTTGTAGACTTGTAAAGAAATTAGCACCTTATGAATATTTAAACTGATGGTGTACGTGCACCCTGAGAATTTGCTTTTTTAATGAACGCGATATGTCGGTCTGCAAATCTTTTGGTTTTGATGACCCTTTTGATTTCTTTGAACTATAAACGGGCTTTCACATGGATTTTCTCTGTCGCAACTTCTCTGATAAAAACAGGCTCAGGCAAGTCCCACTGGGCATCATGACTGATTGAATTTACAGCTGAGCAATCAGGCCATATAAGTGCGAGTCGTATCAAGCTTAAGCTAGAAAACCAAGAAAAATAGTGGCTCTAAATTGGTCGGGTCATGAGATTGCAGCTGTAATTTTTCATAAGTAATTAGCCCCCATGTCCCAAGTGGCATAATGGCCGGGTTTTGAATTTGCAACTGTGCTATTCAAGCGATCAACCCCCAAGATCTAAAATTTACAATATTGCGAATCACTCTTGGGCACGCTAACCGAAGTTACGAAGCACTCTTGAGCTAAGCTTATTATTTTGTTGCGAAGCACTCCTGGGCACGCTAACCGAAGTTGAGAAACAGTCCTGGGCTAAGCTTAACATTTTTTTGCGAACCTGTGGCGCCCCGACCCGACTGCTATACAGTGATGCTGTGTGTCACCGGTTAAGCGATACAACCGGAGGTTACGGGTTTACCAATCCCCGGCCAAAACCTTTGGCAGGCGTTGCTTGGAATGGATCATCGGCAACGCAACTCCCCGATTGATGCCTTAACACAGGCACAACCCTCAATGTATAATAGAGAGATCAAGACTTGTGGAACAATTGGCACATCACAGACTCTACGACACAAATCATATAGTTCAACTCTTATAATAGAGAAAGATAGCAAATGACATTCAGAGGTCACAGACCTAACATTACATCAAGCGGAAGCAATTTAGGTTGTTCTAAACAACAAGATCCAAATATGGCCTAAGAGGCCTACAGATAAACATCACAGCGCCAGCTGTTCCGGGATGTCCCAAGCTGCCACCTGGGAACCCCAGACTACTCGTCGACGTCCACAAAGAACCCACCTTCGAGGTCGGTGAAGTCCTCCTCTGAAACAAAACAAACGACGTTGAGTTCAACAAACTCGCAAGATTATAAATAGAGCTTTAGCTCGATGAAGCTTTCGAAGTTATATGGTTGTTTTGCATAAAGCTGATTTTATTTATGAAAACATAACTCAAAGGCATCGACTATTCAGAATATTTTCAAAAGAGGTAAGGAGTAACTCTTTCTTTCATCACCTTACTCATCATAAACCATCCTCAACCACTGTACCTGTTCATCAAAGGCACCTCCCCGAATCACCCTCGAGAAGCTCACCTTACAATCTTGAGTGGTACCTCTAGTACCCAGTTTTTAATCATTCCGTGAAAGTTATTCTATGATCATCGTCCATTCCCAAGTTGTCCTTAACCGTGGACACGGCTTTTCGAAAAGATTTAACCCTGCAGGGGTGTACAATGTTTGCCACGCGTACCGTCCGGCCCATTACCTAGCTTTTAGCTCTCTTCCTTGGAGAGCCGACTGGGTGGGAGCGGTGTCGACTTCTCCCTCGTTAAGGACTTTCCAGGATCATCAGTGGTGGTAGGACTGCCAGGATCACAACACCTCGCCCCACAGCCACTCATTTTCCTAACACCACCATCCTCATCCCAGTTCATACCACCATCATCACGCACGCGCAAATGGAAGCCCGAACTAGAGGACCCTGGCTAGCCCCGCTCGAGTTATTTAGTCTATGAGGGTTCCTGCACTGCGAATGCATAGGCCTCACGCATGGTTGCACGCTCAGTCTTGGTTCAGGAGGTACAGAACTCGCACCTAGGCGGCGAGAACGAGACAAAACACCACAACCACCGTGGCCTCTCATCCCCACCTTTAAGCATTTTATTATCCGTCACCACCATTCTCCACCATCATTCTCATTTCACCACCTGTTCCCAACATTTGATAACCATAGTACCACTAGGCAATTACTAAGCATGGCTAAGCATCAACCTAGTATAGTTAAGTATCTTATGGCCAACAATACAAACCTATGGTGTTAGGAGGGAAAAACAGGTATTGGCATCGGAAACTTAATGCATTCTATAGGATACTCTAACCCAAGCAAAAGACATTTAGAACCGCATGCAATATTATAGTGGAGAAAATAATTACGGAAAAATAGGATAGGATATGCTCAGAGGGGGGATTACGCTTGCCTTGCTCAACATGCTGGTAGTACGGGTCTTCGGGGTATTGTGGAGTAACCCCGGTTGCTTGATCTAACGAAAAACAAACATCGGGAGAGAACAATCAATCACCACACATATGCTTAACAAATGCAATGCGCAAACATATGATGACATGACATTTTAAATCCCCGAGACGAGGATGATTCAACTAAACAATTTAAACGGAGGTTGGATGCATCACGGTGCATCGCGACTATACCGTGGGGTTTAAGGGTTACAACAACTTTACTAGTTGATCAAGATCGATGACCCTAGGGTTAACTTGCATATGAATGTCATGCTCATGAGAAGATGCAAGTTTTAAGTTGTGAGGAGACCAGGTGCAACTTAGCCAAATAGGCGAAAAGCTCCCAGAGGCCGGATAATCCGGGTCGTGCCAGACCGGAATATCCGGTCTCAAGGCTTGGCCACACGTGAAAACGGCTAAGGACTCAAGGCGCGAGCCACTGGACTCAGCCGAATATTCAAGCCGGACATTTGGTCCGGGGCCGGAATATCCGGCCTAGATCTTCGAGTTACAGCTGAAATTCATGGGCTACTGCCAAAACTCGAACTAGAGCAAAAGGGGAGAGGGAAAGGGGTCAGCAAGGGTATAGTGCTCACCACGAACTCGTGGGGGTGCTCAGCTAGGCCGGGGATGGACGGGAGCAGCGGTAATCGAGCTCGGCGTGCGCGGAGTTCGTCGGAGAAGAACTCGAATCCCGGGCAATGTGCAGCTTCCCGGCTCGATTCTTGCGGTGAGGACGGAGAGGAGGAGGAGGCTAAGCTTTCTGTGGTCTTGGATTTGCTCGGGGTGACCTCAATCGACGGCGGCGAGTTCGGCCATGGCGACGGCGACGTGGAGCTCGTGGGGAAGAAAAATGGGAAGGGAGAGGGCAAGGGGGCGAGTGGATAGGGTAGCCAGGGGCCTCGAGGTGCTCCTCTTCTCCTCACGTGGCAGGGGGCGCGGGGGCCCCATGGCGAGCTCGGCGTCGAGCTGGTCCGGCGGGAACGACGCGCGTGGTCGCTACAGGAAGAAGATGACCCCGACCGGATTATCCGGTGGTCGTTCGGACCGGATAATCCGGTTTTCCTTTTTCTGTTTTTAACTTTAAAACCTGTTTCTTTAATGGTTTTAATTAGGGCACTTGCACTGCTCCAAAAATTATGGAAAAATTTGGGGATGCTCCCCTTAACCTGGAGGAACTCCACAAATTTTGGTGTCTCAAAATAAATTAGTTTGGTCCACATTTGTTCGTTGAGTTAGATTGAGGCAACTTTGCTAACTTTCAAAACTTATAACCCTTTAGAGATTTGTTGAGCAAGTTCAACATGTCCTTGTGCACTCTTGGAACCTCCTTGACAATTATAAGATGTCAAGAAGTTTTGTATTTTTGCGAGTTTGAGTGCACTCGTTGTGGTGAGATTTGATTCAAACAAGTTTGGCATTTTGTTTTCCAATGTTACCAAACCAAGTTAGTGGGTTGTTTAACAATTTCAAGTGGATGCAATGATGCATGTATGGAATGCAAAAAGTGAAAATTTGGTCCATAATTTGCATTACCAAAAGTGGGCTGTTACAACTCTACCCTCCTTACAGGAATCTCGTCCCGAGATTCTAAGTTTGCGAAAAGAAGTCGGGATACTCCTCACGAAGACTAGATTCTCGTTCCCAAGTTGCTTCTTCCTCGGAATGGTGAGACCATTGAACTTTGAGGAACTTGGTAGTCTTGTTTCGGGTCTTTCTTTCAGCTTCATCCAAGACACGGATAGGATGCTCGCGATAAGTGAGATCTTCCTGGAGGTCTAGCTCTTCATGATTGACCCCATGGATAGGATCCTTGAAACACCGGCGAAGTTGGGAGACATGAAACACATCATGTACATTTGGGAATTTGACCGGTAACTCCAATTGATAAGAAAGATCTCCTCGCTTGCCCAGAACGGTGAAAGGACCAACATAGCGAGGGGCCAATTTTCCTTTGATTCCGAAGCGGCGAACGCCACGAAGGGGAGAGACACGGAGATAAGCTTTATCACCAATTTCATAGTGAATTTCCTGATGGTGCTTATCATAGTAGCTCTTTTGCCTAGACTGAGCAATCTTCAGATTCTCCCTTATGATTCTGACCTTCTCCTCAGCTTCATTTATATATCTGGACCAAAGAGTGCCCTCTCTCCGGTCTCAGACCAATTCAGAGGAGTGCGGCATTTTCTTCCATATAAAGCCTCGAATGGAGCCATGCCCAGACTAGCTTGATAGCTATTGTTGTAGGAGAACTCCGCGAAAGGGAGATACTTTTCCCAACCTTGGCCAAAAGAGATGACACATGCCCTAAGCATGTCTTCCAATACTTGGTTCACTCTTTCAGTCTGACCATCAGTTTGGGGATGGTAGGCGGTACTGAAGTTGAGACGGGACCCCATAGCAGTTTGGAAACTCTGCCAAAACTTGGAGACAAAGATACTTCCACGGTCCGATATGATCCTCAGAGGGACCCCATGCAATGGAACAATACGAGCCAAATATAGTCAGCAAGTTGACTTGCCCGTATATCATCACGGACTGGTAGGAAGTGAGCAACCTTGGAAAGACGATCAATGATTACCCATATTGCATTGTTGCCCTTTTGAGATCGGGGAAACCCGGTGATGAAGTCCATACCAATTTCATCCCATTTCCACTCGGGGACTGCAATAGGGCGAAGAGTACCGGGAGGTCTTTGATGTTCAGCCTTTACCCGTCGACAGGTGTCGCATTCAGCAACATACTTGGCAATTTCTCGTTTCATACGAGTCCACCAAATAGTGGTCGAAGGTCTTGGTACATTTGGTACTACCGGGATGAATAGAGAGAGGAGATTCATGAGCTTCTTGGAGGATCAGCCCTCTCAATTTTGTTTCTTTGGCACTACCAAGCGGTCACCAAAATAAACAACTCCGGATTCATTGACAGAAAAACATTTTGCCTTCCCGCTAGCAATGTTCTCTTGATTTTCTGAATACCCTTGTCACGAGTTTGAGCATCCTTAATCTGGTCTACAAGAGTAGATTTGATCTCCAGATTTGCAAGATAGCCGGAGGGAACATTTCTAAGTTCAAACGAGAGAACTCTTCATGAAGGCAGGTTGGGCCTTTTCAATCATCAGATTGTTGCAATAGGACTTCCGACTTAGCGCGTCAGCCACGACGTTTGCTTTGCCGGGTTGATAGTTCAGACTCACATTGTAGTCCGTGATTAACTCCAACCAACGCCTTTGCCTGAGATTTAAATCCGGCTGGGTGAAGAGGTACTTCAGACTCTTGTGATCCGAGAAGATCTCGCAACGGTTACCAAACAGGTATGGTCTCCATTGCTTCAAAGCATAGACCACCGCGGCAAGTTCTAGATCATGAGTTGGGTAATTGAGCTCATGCGGCTTAAGTTGGCGAGAAGCATATGCCACCACATGGCCATCTTGCATTAGCACACAACCCAAACCTTGTAAGAGGCGTCACAGAAGACGACGAAATCCTTGCTGTGTCCGGCAGGACAAGCACAGGAGCGGACGTGAGCTTGGCTTTCAGTGTTTGAAACTCTCTTCAGCTTCGGCCGACCATACAAACTTTTTATCCTTCTTGAGAAGGTCAGTCAGGGCCTTGGCTATCTTGGAGAAACCTTCGATGAATCGGCGGTAGTAACCCGCCAATCCGAGAAAGCTTCGAATGTCCTTGACTGACATTGGAGTTTTCCAATCCAGAATGGACTGAATCTTGTCAGGAATGACAGCCACACCATTAGCGGATATCACATGACCAAGGAAGACGAGATTATCCAACCAAAACTCACACTTGGAGAACTTGGCATAGAGGCGGTGTTCTCGAAGTCTTGTCAGAACCAAACGAAGATGTTCCTCATGCTCTTCATTGGTTTTGGAATAGATGAGAATGTCATCGATGTAAATGACGACAAACTTGTCAAGATAATCCATGAAGATGGAGTTCATGAGCCTCATGAAAGTAGCTGGAGCATTTGTGAGACCAAAGGACATGACGGTATACTCATATGAGCCATAACGAGTAACAAATGCCGTCTTTGGAATATCCTCCTTTCTGATTTTTATCTGATGGTAGCCTGACCTCAGATCCATCTTGGAGAATACCGTTGCACCAGCTAACTGATCCAACAGATCATTGATGCGAGGAATAGGATACTTGTTCTTGATTGTCACCGCATTCAACGGTCGATAGTCAGAGACTAGACGAGGCACGGTAGAATCCCTCTTCTTGACAAAGAGTACCGGACAACCCCATGGTGAACTGCTAGGCTGGATGAACTCCTTAGCTAACAGCTGATCAATTTGCTCTTTCAACAGAGCCAACTCTTCCACCGGCATACGGTAGGGCTTCTTGGAAATTGGAGCAGTACCGGGAAGTAGATCTATGACAAACTCCACACTTCGGTCAGGAGGCATGCCAGGCAATTCTTCCGGGAACACATCCGGGAAGTCACACACCACGTGTATGTCCTGGATTTCAGGAGGGGATTCGCCTTCCATAAAGCAAAGGAGATCTCAGGTGAGTTGGGTACGACGGCGGACGGAGGTCTTGATGTTGCAGGCCAATACTTCACAATGTCACCGGAAGGAGCGGTCACAGTAATGGTCTTGGCGGCACAGTCGAGATTAGCCTGGTATTTGGTTAGCCAGTTCATGCCCAGTATGACATCAATGCCTTTGGACTTCAGAGCTACCAAGGCATAAGGAAAAGACAAGGAACCTATATTAATCTGGACCTCAGGAGTAACCCCATCGGTTTGCCATTTGGAGCCAGGAGTGGCAATCACCAAGGGATGGCTCATTTCTCGAACGGTATTTGTGGTCTTTTGCAAACGCTATGGATATGAATGAATGCGATGCTCCAGAGTCAAACAAAACTGTAGCTGTATTGCCGTTGATTCGTAACTCACCCATAAGAACGCCGGGGTCCTCTTCAGCTTCTTCAATAGAGACGTGGTTCAGGCGACCACGCACAATAGGTCCAGCCTTGCCAGTTGGAGTGGCAGGGGCTCGTGCAGGAGTTATCGCGAGAGGTGCCTTCTGGGGGCACTCCCTGGAGTAGTGACCAGCCTGGCCACAGGTGTAGCAAGTGAGTCCAGGTGGAGCAGGTAGCATAGGACGGTACCCACTTCCGCCTATCCCAAGTGTCGAAGTAGTGGGGCGCGGAGGAGGTGGCCTATCCTGCGGCTCTGGCATGAATGGAGCACGCGGACAGCGCTGTAGGGAACAAACACCCTGCGCTTCTTGCTCTCAGAACCCGAGGAACTCTGGTGGTCCCCATGTGCGGGCCTCTTGGAAGCTTCAAGTTCCTTTCTTCCTTGCTCAAGAGTGAAAGCCTGGTTGAACAGCTCCTGATAGGTCTGGAACCTGAAGGGCAATAGCTCATAGCGGAGCTGCGGAGTCAGACCCTTGCGGAACAGCTCTTGCTTGTCAGCATCATTGGTCACGTCCCTTGGGGCGTAACGAGAGAGATGGTTGAACTCACGACCATAAGTGCGGAGGTCCATCCGTCCCTGTTGCAAATCCAGGAACTCCCTCCTCTTCAAGTCCATGATAGGCTGGGGAATGTACTCCACGGAAGGCAGTGCGGAAATCAGCCCAGTGAAGACATGGTTGGCTGGAAACAAAGCCACATGGCTTTCCCACCAACAGCCAGCAGCACCAACCAAGAGGTAGGTGGCAAAGTTGACTTGCTCCCAATGGGACATGCAGCGCGGAGAACTTGCGCTCCAAAGCACGAAGCCAATCATCAGCTTCCAGTGGCTCCTTAGCATCAGCAAAGTGGGTGGCTGCGAGCGCAGGAACTCGTGAGAGTGTTGCACTCGTTCCTCCGTGCATTCTGCTGCACCAACTGTTCAAGCAAGCGCTCATTGCGCCCACGGTTCTCCTCAATGGCCATCAAGACCTCAGCCATCGAGGGTGGTGGCGGCAGATCATCCTCATCATCATTGTGGTTACCGCGACCACCACGGCCTCCACGGCCTCCTCGAGCCATTCTGGAGATTTGACAATGACACAGTTAGTATCTTTCTCCGAATGGTCGAACAATAGCATTAGCGTCTACACAAGTACACAGACTAGGGACGATAATACTTTGCGAGAAAAAAAAACAAGATAGAACTTGGGTCAAAGATCAGCATCATGTGCTACTAGTGAGAGTTAAGAAATCACAACTTAACACACTCTAGTTGACACAATCCGGGACCTTATGTTCAAGTCCGTGGGTTAAAACCCAAAGAAAGGATCAAAAGATTAACTCGGTAGAAACATCTGAGTTGATTTGGGATTGCAACGCAGCGGGAGCAACGTGACACATAACACTAAAGGTCGAACCCACCCACGTTTCTAATCATTTTGAAGTAACAGACGAGGAGTAAAACCTTTAAACTCAAATCGAGGTAAGATTGCTCCGAGATTAGAGGGTAACCAGATAAGGAGTAAAACTCGCAAGATTATAAATAGAGCTTTAGCTCGATGAAGCTTTCGAAGTTATATGGTTGTTTTGCATAAAGCTGATTTTATTTATGAAAACATAACTCAAAGGCATCGACTATTCAGAATATTTTCAAAAGAGGTAAGGAGTAACTCTTTCTTTCATCACCTTACTCATTATAAACCATCCAAACCACTGTACCTGTTCATCAAAGGCACCTCCCCGAATCACCCTCGAGGAAGTTCACCTTACAATCTTGAGTGGTACCTCTAGTACCCAGTTTTTAATCATTCCGTGAAAATTATTCTATGATCATCGTCCATTCCCAAGTTGTCCTTAACCGTGGACACGACTTTTTGAAAAGATTTAACCCTGCAGGGTGTACAATGTTTGCCACGCGTACCGTCCGGCCCATTACCTAGCTTTTAGCTCTCTTCCTTGGGAGCCGGCTGGGTGGGAGCGATGTCGACTTCTCCCTCGTTAAGGACTTTCCAGGATCATCAGTGGCGGTAGACTGCCAGGATCACAACACCCCGCCCCACAACCACTCATTTTCCTAACACCACCATCCTCATCCCAGTTCATACCACCATCATCACGCATGCGCAAATGGAAGCCCGAACTAAGGACCCTGGCTAGCCCCGCTCGAGTTATTTAGTCTATGAGGGTTCCTGCACTGCGAATGCATAGCCTCACGCATGGTTGCACGCTCAGTCTTGGTTCAGGAGGTACAGAACTCGCACCTAGGAGGCGAGAACGAGACAAAACACCACAACCACCGTGGCTCTCATCCCCACCTTTAAGCATTTTATTATCCGTCACCACCATTCTCCACCATCATTCTCATTTCACCACCTGTTCCCAACATTTGATAGCCATAGTACCACTAGGCAATTACTAAGCATGGCTAAGCATCAACCTAGTATAGTTAAGTATCTCATGGCCAACAATACAAACCTATGGTGTTAGGAGGGAAAAACAGGTATTGGCATCGGAAACTTAATGCATTCTATAGGATACTCTAACCCAAGCAAAAGACATTTAGAACCGCATGCAATATTATAGGGAGAAAATAATTACGGAAAAATAGGATAGGATATGCTCAGAGGGGGATTACCTTGCCTTGCTCAACGTGCTGGTAGTACGGGTCTTCGGGGTATTGTGGAGTCAGGGTGGGCGTTCGGTTTACCCGAAAATTCGGGTCGGGTTATTCGGGTTTTTTGAAATTTCGGGTTTCCAAATTGACACCCGAAAATTGGTCTGGGAAAAGAGGAACCCGACAATTCGGGTACCCGGAAATTCGGGTTCGGGTTCGGGTAATCCCGAATTGCCCGAATTACAGCTGAAAGAACAAAAA